>CAUYLG010040325.1:0-14068 GCA_963573385.1 Cacajao melanocephalus | reverse complement strand
CTGCCTCAGCCTCCCGAGTAGCTGGGATTACAGGTGCCTGCCACCACACCCAGCTAATTTTTGTATTTTTAGTAGAGACACGGTTTGGCCATGTTGGCCAGGCTGGTCTCAAACTCCTGACCTCAGGTAATCCTCCCACCTTGGCCTTCCTAAGTACTTGGATTACAGGCATGAGCCACCGCACCCAGCCATGTCTCGCTTTATTTCAACATGGATGCATCCATGTAATGTAGAGCCGTCATTCTGGTTCTGTTCTTTCTCATTGCTGTTTAATAGTGTTTTACCCACAGTAGACTTCTCAAACTCTGCCACTGGTTTATCCACTAAGTTATTTTATATTCTTAATCTTTTGTTGTCATTTCAACAATGTGCACAGCATCTTCCCCAGGAAGAGATTCCATCTTAAGAAACCACCTTCTTTGCTCATCCATAAAAAGCAACTGCTTATCTGTTCAAGTTTCCTCATGAGATTGCAGCAGTTCAGTCCCATCTTCAGACCCCACTTCTCGTTCTAGCTCTCTTGCTTCTTCCACTGGCAGAGTCGATTCAGCATCATTCTTATGGGCCCTAGGATTTTGAGAATGGTAAATGAGCATTCACCTTAAAGTCACCAGCTGCAGCATAGCCTAACAAGAGGGTCAGCCTGTCCGTTGAAGCTTTGAAGCCTGTCATTGACTTCTCTCCAGTTGTGGATGTCTTGGATGGCATGTTTTAATAGAAGGCTGTTTCATCTACATTGACAATCTGTTGTACAGCGTAGCCGCCTTCATAATTGGTCTTTGCTGGATCTGGATAACTTGCTGCGGCTTCTGCATTAGCACTTGCAGCTTCTGTGTTACGGAGGTGGCTTTTGTCCTTAAACCTCATGAACCAAATCCTGCTAGTCTCAAACTTTTCTTCTGTAACTTCCTCATGTCTCTCAGCCTTCATAGAATTGAAGAGGGTTAGGGCCCTGCTCTGGATGAGGCTTTGACCTAAGGGAATGTTGTGTTTGGTCTGATCTTCTATCCAGACCACTCAGACTTTCTCCATATCCGCACTAAGGCTGTTTCAGTCAGCATTCACATGTCCACTGGAGTAGCACCTTTAATTTCCTTCAGTAACTTTTCCTTTGCATTCACAACGTGGCCAACTGTTTGGCATAAGAGGCCTAGCTTTCAGCTTATCTCAGCTTCTGATATGCCTTCCTCACTAAGCTTAATCATTTCTAGCTTTTAATTTTTTTATTTCTTAAATTGACCAAAGTATAGCTTTTGATTTAAAGTGAGAGATATGCAACTCTTCCTTTCACTTGAACACTTAGAGGCCATTGTGGGGCTATTAATTGGCCTGATCTCAATGTCCTTCTATTTCAGGGAATAGGGAGGCCCCAGGAGAGGGAGAGAAATGGGAGCAGCCGGTCAGTGGAGCAGTCAGAACACACAACATTCATTCATTAGGCCCGCTGTTACATATGAGCATGGTTCATGGAGCCTCAAAACAATTACACTAGTAATATCAAAGTTTACCAATCACAGATCATAGCTATAACAATAATGAAAAAGTGTGAAATATTGTAAGAATTGCCAAAATATGATACAGAGACATGAAGTAAGCACATGCTGTTGGCAAAATGGTGCTGATTGACTTGCTCTACACAGGGTTGCCACAAACCTTCAGTTTGTAAAAAAGCATTATCTATGAAACTCTAAGTGAAGCACAATCAAGTGAGGCATGCTTGGATTCCTGGATTGTGAACTCTTTGAGGAAATGATCCATGTCTTATTCATCTTTGTACATCCAGTACCATGCCCTATGTCGGGGATTCCACACAGCTGAATGTTTTTTGTTTTTGGGTTTGTTTTTTTTTTTGTGAGACAGTCTTGCTCTGTCGCACAGGCTGAGTGCAGTGGTGCGATAACAGCTCACTGCAGCCTTGACTTCCTGGGCCTAAGTGATCTTCCCACCTCAGCCTCCTAAGTAGCTGGGACCACATGCATGTGCCATCTTGCCCAGCTAATTTTCACTTTTGATTTTTGTGGAGATGAGGTCTCACTGTGTTGCCCAGGCTGGACTAAAACTCCTGGACTCAAGCAGTCCTCCCACGTCCACCCCACAAAGTGTTGGGATTATAGGCATGAGCCAACAAAACCAGCTGTCAACGTGGCTAAATTTAACTGACTTATTTTGGTACAAAATTGAGTGTCCATTGGACATCTTCTTTGTACATATAAATAATAACTAAATTTGGCCAGGCGTGGTGGCTCACACCTGTAATCCCAGCACTTTGGGAGGCCAAGGTGGGTGGATCATGAGATCAGGAGATTGAGACCATCCTGGCCAACATGGTGAAATCCTGTCTCTACTAAAAATACAAAAATTAGTCAGACGTGGTGGTGTGTGCCTGTAATCCCAGCTACTCAGGAGGCTGAGGCAGGAGAACTGCTTGAACTGGGAGGCAGAGGCTGCAGTGAGCTCAGATCATGCCACTGCACTCTAGCCTGGGTGACAGAGCCAGACTCTGTCTCAAATAATAATAATAATAACAACTAAATTTGTATCATACTGACGTGAAAGAACAATGCTTATGCAAAATGTCCCACATAACTATGTAGATAGAGAGGACTGTAGAATTATTAGGAAATAAGGCAAGCTTAAAAAGTATATTTGTACACATTATTTTCTCTTTTGTCCAGGAATAAAGACAAGATAGAACTAGAGAGCAGCAGCCCAGTCTCGAAGGAAAATGAAGAAAAGGTGTATGTGGAATATAACGAGGAACTGGAGAAGCTGTGTGAGGAACTGCAGGCCACCTTGGATGGTTTGGTAAGACGTAAAGATGCAGGCCACTCACAGTCACTGTCACTGAATCTGATGGATGTGTTTGGGGTTCGCGTGACCATTGGCCATTCTTTCCTTTTTCTCAGCTTCCTCTGATGTTCTCTTCCTCTGCCTGCTGTGTAAATCTTAATGTTCCCGTTAGACACTCACTAAGATTAGAGTGATGCTAATATTCTAATCTTAGACACTCACTCCTGAGCATTATCCGGGGAAATTTCACCCACTTAGTAGGGCTCATCACATAGTAAATTTTTTTGGTGGCAGGAAGACAGAGTCTTGCTTTGTCACCCAGGCTGGAGTGCAATGGCGCAATCTCGGCTCACCCCCCAACTTCTGCCTCCTGGGCTCAAGTGATTCTCCTGTCTCAGCCTCCCGATTTCACCATATTAGTCAGGCTGGTCTCAAACTCCTGACCTCAGGTGATCCACCTGCCTTGGCCTCCCAAAGGGCTGGAATTACAGGCATGAGCCGTCCTGCCCAGCCACAGAGTAAATATTTTAGGCTTCTGAGGCCAGCCAGTCTCTGTCTCAGCTACTCAACTCTGCCACATAGGACTAAACAGCCATAGACAATATGTGTAAATGGATGCAGCTGTGTTTCAGGAAAACTTTATCTTTGTTTTGAAAATTTTTTTTTGAGATGAAGTGTCACTCTGTCACCCAGGCTGGAGTACAGTAGCGCAGTCTCAGCTCACTGCAACCTCCGCCTCTGGGGGTCAAGTGATTCTCCTGCCTCAGCCTCCCGAGTAGCTGGGATTACAGGCTCACGCCACCACACCCAGCTAATTTTTGTATTTTCAGTAGAGATGGGATTTCACCATGTTGACCAGGCTGGTCTCGATCTCCTGACCTCAAGTGATTGGCCTTCTTCAGCCTCCCAAAGTGCTGGGATTATAGGCGTGAGCCACCACACCTAACCTTTTTTTTTTTTTTTTTTTTTTTTTTGGTACAGTGTCACACGCTGGAACCCAGGCTAGAGTGCCGTGGCAATATCCTGGCTGACCGCAGCCTCTACCTCAGCCTCCTGAGTAGCTGGGATTACAGGTGCATACCACCATTCCCAGCTAATTTATATATTTTTAGTAGAGACAGGGTTTCACCATGTTGGCCAGGCTGGTCTTGAACTCCTGACTTCAAGTGATCCACCCACCTCAGCCTGCCAGAGTGCTGGGATTACAGGCATGAGCCACCATGTTCATCCAGGAAAACTTTATCTTTGGAGACTGAAATTTTGTATAATTTTTATGAGTCACAATCACTATTTTCCTTTTGGTTTTTTCTCAGCCATTAAAAAATACAAAAACCATCTTAGCGTACGGGCCATACAGAAATAGGCTGTGGGCCAGAATTGACCTGTGGTCCAGGGATAGTTTGCCCATCCCCTGATACAAGAGGTAAGAGACTAAAGTGCTTGTTAAATGAACTAATAACTAAATTTCAATACCTGCTGTACTGGCCACCAGATGTGAAGGTAACACCACTTTATTTCTTTGCTAGGCACAGGAAATTCGGTTTTACACATTTTTGAACTTGGATAACTGAAGCTTACCCATAAACATTTAAGATCTTTATATTTTCACCCTTTGTCTGTTTGCTTGTTTTGAGGTAAGGTCTCACTCTGGAATGCAGTGGCATGATCACAGCTCACTGCAGCCTTTACTTCCTAGACTCAAGTGATCTTGCCTCAGCCTCCCAAGTGGCTGGGAATACAGACGTGAACCATCATGCCTGGCTAATTTTTAAAATTCTTTTGTAGGCCAGGCGTGGTGGCTCACGCCTGTAATCCTGGCACTTTGGGAGGCCAAGGTGGGTGGATCACGAGGTCAGGAGAACAGCCTGGCCAACATTGTGAAACCCTGTCTCTACTAAAAATACAGAAAATTAGCCAGGTGTGGTGGCAGGTACCTGTAATCCCAGCTATTCGGGAGGCTGAGGCAGGAGAATCACATGAACCTGGGAGGCAGGGGTTGCAGTGAACCAAGATCACGCCACTGCACTCCAGCCCGGGTGACAGTGCAAGACGCCGTCTCAAAAAAAAATAGTAGAGACAGGGTTCTCATGTTGGCCAGGTTGGTGTCAAACTCCTGACCTGAAGTGATCCTTCCACCTTGGCTTCCCAAAGTGCTGGGATCACAGGAGTGAGCCCTGGCGCCCTGCCTTAGGTTTTCCGTGATGTCTTCTTTGGGTTTCAGGATCCCATATTACATGTAGTCTCCATGTTTCCGTAGGCTCCTGTTGGCTGTGACAGTTTCTCAGACTTCCTGTTTTTGATGACTTTGACAGTTTTGAGAAATACTGGTCAAGTATTTTGTAGAATGTCCCTCAGTTGAGATTTCTGTGATGTTTTTCTCCTAATTAGACTGAGTTTATGGGTTTTTTTCAGAGGAGGACCACAGAAGTAAAGTGCCATTTGTATCACATCACACCCAGGGCACATACTGAACATATTGTCCTCAGGACTTTTCTTTGGGTCTCATCTGTTGCCCAGGCTGGTCTCAAACTCCTAGGCTCAAGCAATCCTCCCACCTCAGCCTCCCAAAGTGCTGAGATTCCAGGCGTGAGCCACTGTGCCCAGCCAGGACTTTTCACTGTTGATGTTGACCTTGATCACCTGGCTGCCACAGTGTTTGCCAGGTCTCTCTTTCTCCTCCTCCCATGCTGTGCTCGTTTGCAGGAAGTCACTATGTGCAGCCCACACCTACGGGGTAGGGACGTATTCACCACCTCCTTGAGGCTGCAATATCTACATAAATTATTTGGAATTATTCTGCATAGAAGATCTGTGCCCTCCCTCCCATTTGTTGTGTTGTGTTGTGTTGTGTTGTGTTGTGTTGTGGTGTTTGAGACGGAGTTTCGCTCTTGTTGCCCAGGCTGGAGTGCAGTGGGGTGATCTCAGCTCACTGCAACCTCTGCCTCCCAGGTTCAAGCGATTCTCCTGCCTCGGCCTCCCAAGTAGCTGGGATTACAGGTGCCTGCCATCACACCCAGCTAATTGTTGTTGTTGTTGTTTTAATTTTTGTTTTGGCCAGGTGAGGTGGCTCATGCCTGTAATCTCAGCACTTTGGGAGGCCAAGGTGGGTGGATCACCTGAGGTCAGGAGTTCAAGACCAGCCTGGCTAACATGGTAAAATCCCATCTCTATTAAAAATATAAAAAATTAGCTGGGCATGGTGGTGGGCACCTACAATGCCAGCTACTTGGGAGGCTGAAGCAGGAGAATTGCTTGAACCCTGGGAGGTGGAGGTTGCAGTGAGCCAAGATCACGCCATTGCACTCCAGTCTGGGCGACAGAGTGAGACAACATCTCAAAAAAAAAAAGTAGTTTGGGAATATGTTCTCATTCTATGTTCAAAACCAAAAGTTGATTTTATTATTATTTTCTTGTTTTCCTCTAGCCTTTAGAGAGAATGGTTTCCAGACCTGGTCTTGTGTCTTTCATAACTTTGACCTTCTGGGGATTTGGTGCACCCTTTTCCCTCAGCTGGGCTAACATTTCAGTGTGGGAAGAAGCTGCCAGTGTTGAAATGCAAGAGGCTGCTGCTTGTGCGCTGTTCATTCAGGGCTGCACGTGCCTATGTGACTTTAATTCTTTACTGATGGCTGAGCTACAGAATTGAGCATGACTTCTAGCCTGGGGTCAAGGCTCCAGAATTTTCCTTATTCTCCTGTTCTTTATCAGCTTTTCTTAGAATCAGGTGGCACCAGGGAGCTGCTGCAGGCCTCAGAGGAAAGAGCAGAGGATTGGGTGTTAAAACTTGGTGTCAGAAGGCATGGTATCGAGTTCTGGCCTCATCCCTCCTCAGCTCAACCTTGAGCAATTTCCCAGCTGTGAAACGGAAATGATGAGTCCTGCCTCTTGGGGTTGGGCCAAATGAAATATCAAACCTTAAAAGATTTAGGAAACAGGTCGAGTCCTTTAAAAATTAACGTTAGCGGAATTTAGTGCTTGCTACTTCCGATGTAATTGGAGGGCGGTTGGAAGGACTGAGTAAGGAATTCAGATTTTGATAATTTATATATCTTTTCTTATTTCCCCTTACATATGTAAAGTCATCTATACTTAGGAGTTCAAAATTTGGTCTTCATAGACCTATGCTACTTAAATCTGAAATCCTAGTACATCACCCATTAATTTTATGTATTAAACCCTTATATAGCTCCAAGTAGGTGCTTCACAAATACAAACTCGCTTAATCCTCTTCATCATGCTGTGAAAGTCAGCGCGTCACTGCCTCTCTTCTGTGCTGCCTGGTGTAGGCAGCGGGATGGTTTAGTATCTCCCACTAGTGGCCGCGCACATCCTGCAGCTACCTGGCTTAGGACAGAGGCTGGCCCACACTGAGGGACCGTCAGTGGCAGGCTCGCCACGTTTCCTTCCTTCCTGTGTGAAGCGTGTAGGGCTGCCTTTCCGTGTTGCCATTTTATAAACAAGGATGTCGAGGTTTTCGTAAACAAAGGCAGTTAATAAGTGAGAGTCAGAAATGAGCTCATATAATGCCTTTCTCTCTCACTGCTTTTTTTTTTTTTTTTTGAGATGGAGTCTCGATCTGTTGCCCAGGCTGGAGTGCAATGGTGCAATCTTGGCTCACTGCATCCTCCACCTCCCGGGTTAAAGTGATTCTTGTGCCTCAGCCTCCTAAGTAGCTGGGATTACGGGCATGTGCCACCACACCCAGCTAATTTTTTTGTATTTTTAGTAGAGACAGGGTTTCACCATGTTGGCCAGGCAGGTCTTAAACTCCTGAACTCGTGATCCACTCGCCTGGGCCTCCCAAAGTGCTGGAATTACAGGCGTTAGCCACTGTGCCCGGCCACTCTCTCACTCCTTAAAAACTGCAAGAGCTGACCAGGTGCGGTGGCCCATGCCTATAATCCCAGCACTTTGGGTGGCTGAGGCAGGAGGATCGCTTGAGCCCAGGAGTAAGAGACCAGCCTGGGCGACATAACAAGACCCTGTCTCTACAAGTTAAAAAAAATTAGCTGGGCATGGTGGCACAATGAGCATGAGCCATGATCATGCCACTGCTCTACAGCTTGGGCAACAGAGTGAGACCCTGTCTCAAAAAAAAAAAAAAAAAAAAAAGGCCGGGCGCGGTGGCTCACACCTGTAATCCCAGCACTTTGGGAGGCCCAGGAGGGCAAATCACAAGGTCAGGAGATCAAGACCATCCTGGCTAACAGGGTGAAACCCTGTCTCTAAAAAACAAACAAACAAACAACAACAACAAAAAAAAGCAAGAGCCTGCGTTGGGATTCCTCCAGGTCTTTGGGGCTAAAACATTAGTGCTGTTTGGAAATCCTAGTGAAATGGGACTCGGAAACCTTTCTTGCTCTAGGACTGGAAAACTGGGGTTTATTTCCAAAGTAATTCAAATTAATGAAATCATAGCAACCGTCCACCTCCATCTCCCTGGGAATTTGCTGTACATAGAGTTAACAGTGTTTAGTTATTGGAATTTTTATCACAATAGACTTCTTAGCTTTGAAATCTTCTATTTATTGAATCTGAGACTGGAGATTTCAAATAATATTATCATATTCCAAATCAATATCTTTTCAGACCAAAATACAGGTGAAGATGGAAAAGCTGACTTCAACTACCAAGGGGATTTGTGAACTAGAAAATTACCATTATGGGGAGGAGAGTAAGCGGCCCCCTCTGTTCCACACGTGGCCCACAACCCGTTTCTGTAAGTAGTTCCTTCTCTGTTAATTTTCAGGAGGGTAGAGGTTATTAAGGGCATTTAGTATCATTTACATCTGATACTTTAAGAAGCTGACAAGGCTTTGAAATTCAATGCAAAAGTACCTGTCAGGAGGAAGGAAGACAGAGGCATCTGAAATATTTCTTCTTGGCTTTAATTACCTGGTCATCAGCAGAGTATATTAAACATAATTACAGACCCATGAAGCAAGTTGCTATTCTTAGCCCTGTAAAACCAATGGGCAGAATGAATTCCACCTCCTCTGTGGAAGCAGAAATCTATCATTTTGAGGGGAGGAAAGGGAAGAAAGGGTTTTTTTCAGTTTGTTGAGGTTTTTCTTTTGCTTCTTGTTTTAATTAAAAAAACAAATTGAGGTCCCTGCAGCCAGCCTCATGGAAGATGACTGGGAAAATGAAACCCATGACTTAGTAAACTCCATGGGATGCTTCTTCAAGGGTCACTTTTAGCTTTATTAGTTCAAGACAAGGGCTAAGCTATTTGATGTTGATCTGAGACTCACTTTTTAAATGAGGCAGGAAAAGGTAAAATCACCTAGTGGAATTCGTTTAGTGAAATATTATCAGTTTGAGGGGAATCTCCTACTTATAATCACTGTAGGTCACCTAAGGGTCAGGTAGAAAAGATTATATATACTTTTTTTGAGACAGAGTCTCGCTCTGCCAGCCAGGCTGGAGTGCAGTGGTGCAGTCTTGGCTCACTACAGCCTCTGCCTCCCAGGCTCAAGCAATTCTTGTGCCTCAGCCTCCCAAGTAGCTGAGATTACAGGCGCATGCCACCACACCTGGCTAGTTTTTGTATTTTTTAGTAGAGACGGGATCTCACCATGTTGGCCAGGCTAGTTTCAAACTCCTGACCTCAGGTGATCCACCCGCCTCTGCCTCCCAAAGTGCTAGGATTATAGGTGTGGGCCACCACGCCCAGCCAGTTATATATACTTTTTTTAAGACAGAGTCTCGCTCTGTCACCCAGGCTGGAGTGCAGTGGCACGATCTTGGCTCACTGTAACCTCCACTTCCTGGGTTCAAGCAATTCTCCTGCCTCAGCCTCCTGAGTAGCTAGGATTACAGTTGCCTGCCACCATGCCCAGCTAACTTTTGTATTTTTAGTAGAGACAGGGTTTCACCATGTTGACCAGGCTGTTCTCAAACTCCTGACCTCAGATGATCCGCCCACCTTGGCCTCCCAAATTGCTGGGATTACAGGCCTGAGCCACCTCGCCCAGCCTATATACACTTTTTAATTTCACTCTGCTGACCATGTTGTCGAATTGTACTAATCAGGACCAAGTGGTAAATACCATCTGGCCTTTCTTCCTCTCAATGCTGTTGCTAATTCTGGTTTTTAATCAAGAGCTGTTAAAAATGTGGTTCTTCCTGAGTGAAGACTGCGTTCTTGAATCACTGCCATTAAGGGAGACTCACACGTCTTTCAGATGAGGTGTCTCACAGGCTCTCGGAGATGTACAGGAAGGAGCTGCTTCTGAAGCGCACAGTGGCTGAGGAGCTTGCACACACTGGGGATCCCGACCTCACGCTGAGCTACCTGTCCATGTGGCTGCACCAGCCCTACGTGGAGAACGACAGCAGGCTGCACCTGGAGAGCATGCTGCTGGAGACGGGCCACCGAGCTCTGTGACCTCCCGAGATGGCTGCGGACGCTGGCTCCTTCCACGTCTCCCCAGGTGGACGGGCTCCTGCCTAGGACCCAGTGCCATAGTCCTCGATCAGACCCCAGGTTCAGACCTTCTTAGGGTCTTCAGGTGAGAGCTTGTCGCCAGCCCTGTGGCCTCTCCAGGCATGGCCACAGCCCGCAGCCAGCCCCAAGTCGTGCCACTCAGCCTCCTCTGCCCCTCCTGGGAATCTGTCACTCATGGGTGCTTCTGAGTAAAATAAATGAGTCCCTGAACAGAATGAGTGAGTGATGTGGTTTCTACAAAGTAGGTGTGCTTTATACATTACATTTGTGTAGAAAATCCCTGGTTTAATATTTTCACTTTATACCTATCATCTGATTGTTTAAGTTTATATGAAAATATATTAGTTTTGGGGCCAGGCACAGTGACTCACGCCTATAATCCCAGCACTCTGGGAGGCTGACGTAGGTGAATCCCTTGAGGTCAGGAGTTTGAGTCCAGCTTGGCCGACATGAGGAAACCCTGTCTCTACTAAAAATACAAAAATTAATTAGCCGGGGGTGGTGGTACATGCCTGCAATCCCAGCTACTCAGGAGGCTGCAGCAAGAGAATCACTTGAACCAGGGAGGCAGAGAGTGCTGTGAGCGGAGATCACGCCATTGCACTCCAGCCTGGATGACAGAGCAAGACTCCATCTGAAAAAAAATAATAAGAGGCCGGGCATGGTGGCTCATGCCTGTAATCCAAGCACTTTGGAGGCCAAGGCGGGCAGATCACCTGAGGTCAGGAGTTTAAGACCAGCCTGACCAACGTGGTAAAGCCTTGTCTTAAATAATAATAATAAGATCCCAGAGTTAAAGTGAAGTTTGACATCATGAAAATGAAAATAACCTACAAAAAAATTGCCGCTGTTTGCATAGTAGGGATGTGACAAGCGATGTAAGCTATCCTCCCTGGCATTCTTCTCACACTAATCCTTGAGTTTCACAGGCTTGCAGCCACTTCCAGAGTTCATGTACTAGGCTAGAATAAGAGAAAGTTGACAGTTTTGAAACAGACTGGGGAGACTGGCCCAAGGCAAGGGTGTGGAGACAATGCGAAGCACGCGAAAGCCTACTCTAAACTCTTCTCTTCCGCGGCCTTACTTGTTACGTGGTTTCTACATCTGTGTTTGCCTTTTTGTAAGTTCTCTGATCCCAAACTGTTTGTTTATATTCTGTGGGACTGTGTCTATAGTGATACTTAATAAATAACAGGCTTTCGTTGTTGTTTTTGAGACGGAGTCTCTCTCTGTGCCGACAGGCTGGAGTGCAGTGTGCAGTGGTACAATCTCAGCTCACTGCAACTTCCATCTCCCGGGTTCAAGCAATTCTCCTGCCTCAGCCTCCTGAGTCGCTGGGACCACAGGCACCCTCCACCACACCCAGCTAATTTTTGTATTTTTATTAGAGACAAGGTTTCACCATGTTGGCCAAGATGGTCTTGATCTCTTGACCTCGTGATCCGCCCGCCTCAGCCTTCCAAAGTGCTGGGATTACAGGCGTGAGCCACCGCACCTGGCCAGTTTTCATTTTTTTAAGAGATAGGATCTTACCATGTGGCCCAGGTAGTATCAAACTCCTGAGATCAAGTGATCCTCCCTTCTCAGCTTCCTGAGGGACTACAGTCATGCCCAGCCTAGCAATAATGTTGTTATTGTTTTTAGATACAGCTTCTTACTCTGTTGCCCAGGCTGGAATACAGTGGCGTGATCATAGCTCACTGTAATCTAAACTCAAACTCCTGGGCTCAGGTGATCCTCCTGCCTCAGCCTCCAGAGTAGCTGGAACTATAGACGTACATAATCATGCCCGGTGAATTGTTTTATTTTCACTTTTTAGAGATGGGGTCTTGCTATGTTGCCCTGACTGGCCTTGAACTCCTGGCCTCAAGTGATCCTCCTGCCTTGGCTTCCCAAAGTGCTGGGATTATAAGTGTGAGCCACTGCACCTGGCCAAGAATAGTTTTTAATTGTGTCATTTTAGTATTTAAATACTATTTATCCAAGTTTGTTTATTTATTTATTTATTTTTGAGATGGAGTCTCACTCTTGTCAGCCAGGCTGGAGTGCAATAGTGCAATCTCAGGTCACTGCAACCTCTGCCTCCTGGGCTCAAACAAACAATTCTCCTATCTCAGCCTCCCGTGTAACTGGGATTACAGGCATGAGCCACCACGCCTGACTAATTTTTGTGCTTTTAGTAGAGACAGGGTTTCACCATGTTGATCAGGCCGGTCTTGAACTCCTGACCTCAAGTGATCCACCCGCCTTGGCCTCCCAAAGTGCTTGGGATTACAGGTGTGAGCCACCACACCCGGCTATTTATCCAAGTTTATTAAGACTGTTGTAACTTTATTTTTTGAGACAGAGTCTCTCACTCTGTTGCCCAGGCTGGAGTGCAATGGTGCAATCTCTGCTCACTGCAACTTCTGTCTCCCGGGTTCAAGTGATTCTCTCCTGCCTCAGCTTCCAAAGTAGCTGGGATTACAGGGACCCACAACCATGCCTGGCTAATTTTTACAGGCAGGTACCCACAGCCAGCTAATATTGTATTTTTAGCAGAGATGGGGTTTCACCATGTTGTCAGGCTGGTCTTGAACTCCTGACCTCAGGTAATCCACCTGCCTTGGCCTTCCAAAGTGCTAGGATTACAGGCGTGAGCCACCATGCCCAGCCAAAGTATTTAAAGGCAACATTTCTTAGGATTTGTTTCCTCCGCATTTGCTATATTTATTAAGGTCTGACTATCATACAAGTAGGCACTTGGGCATCTTGCCGTCTGGAGACCACATTGTCATCCTTTGACAGGAATGGTGGTGACCCACTACGGCCTCCCCTGCATGCTGAGGAAGTGGCTACTGCAATGAGCTGCAGAGGCAGATGGGCCAGATGGGGCAGGACCCCAGGGGCTCCACTCACCCAGACCTGCCTGGGAGAGGCCTTAGCATGAAGTCCACGGGCAGTCACTTTTATGTTGAGGGGTACTTAAGGAACAAACGCTGTTCGGAGGAAATGTTGAAGGATTTCTTATGTGCACAGGATTTCTAGGACAACTCACATGTCCTGATGGCGCACTTCCCAGACAGCCTGCAGCGAGTTGCTCAGGAAAACTATCGGAAGGGATCAGTACTGCTAAGGACAGTCCAAAGTAAAAGATCTAAGTGATGAACAAAAATAACGAATCTGCCAAGCAACTTCTATCTGAAAGGAACAATGGAGTAGATTGATATGGGATTCCTAGTTGAACCTACTGGATGACTCATATACAGTTATGCCCTCCACCTCCAAAAATCTTGCCAAATTGAATATGAAAAGCTAGAAAGCCACAAAATCAGAGAACAGGATTGGGGGAGGAATTCGTAAGTCCATTTTTAAAAAACCTTTAACAATTTTTTTTTCTTTTTGGGATAGAGTCTTGCTCTGTCGCCCAGGCTGGAGTGCAATGGGGTGATCTCAGCTCACTGCAACCTCCGCCTCCCAAGTTCAAACAATTCTTCCACCTCAGCCTCCTGAGTAGCTGGGATTACAGGCATCCGCCACCACACCTGGCTAATTTTTGTATTTTTGTAGAGATAGGATTTCACCATGTTGGCCAGGCTGGTTTTGAACTCCTGACCTCAGGTGATTAGCCTGCCCTAACTTCCCAAAGTGCTGAGATTACAGGCATGAGCCACCCCGTCCACCCTAAAAAACCTTAAAATTTATAACTTCAGGCCAGGCATGGTGGTTCATGCCTGTAATTCTAGCACTTTGGGAGGCCAAGGCAGGTGGATCACCTGAGGTCAGCAGTTCCAAGACTAGCCTGGCCAACATGGTGAAACCCCGCTCTACTAAAAATACAAAAATTAG
>CAUYLG010040324.1:0-25883 GCA_963573385.1 Cacajao melanocephalus | reverse complement strand
CCTCCCTCTTGCTCTCTCCCTCTTGCTCTCTCCCTCTCCCTCCCTCTCCCTCCCTCTCCCTCCCTCTCCCTCCCTCTCTCTCCCTCTCCCTCCCTCTCCCTCCCTCTCCCTCCCTCTCCTTCCCTCTCTCTCCCTCTCTCTCTTTCTCTTCCTCTTTTTGAGACCCACTCTCACTCTGTCCCCCAGGCTGGAGTGTAGTGGTCCGATGTTGGCTCACTGCAACATCTGCCTCCCAGATTCAAGCCATTCTCCTGCCTCAGCCTCTGGAGTAGCTGGGATTACAGGCACACACCACCACACCTGGCTAATTTTTGTATTTTTAGTAGAGATGAGGTCTCACCATGTTGGCCAGGCTGGTCTTCAACTCCTGACCTCCAGTGATCCACCTGCCTTGGCTTCCCAAAGTGCTAGTATTACAGGTGTGAGCCACCACACCTGGCCTATTATTGCTTTTAAAATAACTCTAAATGTGACAAATATAGTAAATTGAGTCTAAAAAAATAAAATGACGTAAATCAAGCTAATGATTTAATTTTGGTTAAAAAATCAGATTGAGAAAAATGGGAGAAAGCCAACTATTACATTTTAAATAAGCAATTCAGATAAGCAATGAATTGAAAGTTATATATCCTTTCGAAAAGCTCCTTTTACATTTGAGAGGAATTAAGTGACTGACACAAATTACATTAAGATATATAAACTATATGGGACAATGAAAATATCTTGATGTTAGTTACATAACATGAATTAGCTTCAGAAAACAAGATGTTTCAAAATGTTAATACATCATTTAAACGTTAATCTCTAAAGGAATTCTATCAAGTCTAAAGGACAGTGGAAATTTAAAAAAATTCTATCACTGAAAGACAATCTGGTAAATGTTAAATGAAAATAACAATATAAAGTAGCTCATTGAAACTGGCAAAAATTCATATTCATAAGGACACACACATAAGGAATAATGTACAAATAGAAAATAAAAAATAGTTCTAGTGTTGAAATTATGGAGACTTTTTCCCAAAAGTTTATTATTCTCTCAAGTTGGGTAAAGAATGAAAAAAAAATACAATTTTCTGATAATGTAAAAATTAAACTTTCAAGAAAAATAATTGGGGCAGGACTCATGCCTGTAATCCCAGGACTTTGGGAGGCCAAAGCACCTGACGTCAGGAGTTCAAGACCAGCCTGGAAAACATGGCAAAAACCTATCTCTACTAAAAATATAAAAATTAGCTGGGCATGATGGTATGCACCTGTAATCTCAGCTACTTGGGAGGCTTAGACAGGACAATGGCTTAAACCTGGGAGGCGGAGGTTGTGGTGAGCTGAAATTTCGTCACTGCACTTCAGCCTGACTTTGTCTAGAAAAAAAAAAAAAAAGGAAAGAAAGAAAAGAAAAATAGTTGGAAATTGGCTCAAACATTTAAAAAGTAATAATTCTTAGTTATCTTTGTCAGTGGTTTGACAAGGCTCAAGCAAGGATGCTACAGATGAGTTGCAAGAGCCTGAGAAAATAGAAGAAAGGAATTAAGCAGCTATAATGATTTTTAAAGGAAAAATTTAAGGAATCCGAATCAAATCTCAAACTATTGACTGTTAGATGTTAGCCAGGTATGTATCTAATCTCTTCCCTTTAGATAATCTGCAAGGTGAAGATAAGTAAATTGAGAAGAGAACCTGAAACTAATGAAATATTTATAAATTCAGAAGTGAAACACACAGAGGCTGTAACTATGAGGGAGGACACAGGTCCTGAGATCAAATGCAAAAATTCCACTCATGACTGCACAGCATGCTCTCTTGCCTGCTTAAACAATAAGCTTAAGGGTATAATGTTTCCAACTCTAAAAATAGACCAAATGTCATTCACTAGAAGACACCCACTTCACCAGGCACCACCCAGTTTGCTCTCTAAAGCCCTCCTAAAAATGAAAGGCTCCCTTGTTTCCTTGCCAATCAACGAAACAGCCAAACATTTTTAATGGAAGCAAGCAAAACACAAAATTCCCTTAGCTAATAAAATTGTGTTAATTCTCTCTAGAATGAATCTCCTACTGTAAGCATCTCTGTTTGCAGGAATTTTACTAGTTAGATAACAAAAGGGATCTAATACACTGCTTGATGGTGCTAGTCTATTTTTAGACAAAGACAATATGTTCCTAGAGAAAGAACAGACAACTTAGAGCACAGGGGCCAAGATGTAACAGAAGCCATGGTGGGTGGCACTTCTCAGGTGTCTACTTTTGTCCACATATATATATACATATATAGACTATATATAGAGTTATTGCTGACAGCAATAACTCCAGCACCTTTTGTCCATATTTTCCAACCGACCATTCCCTTCTTGCCTTTTTACTTGCTATTTTTTTGTAGAGATGGGGTCTCACTATGTTGCCTAGGCTGCTCAAACTCCTGGGCTCAAGTGATCCTCCTGCCTTGGCCTCCCAAAATGCTGGGACTACAGATGTGAGCCATCACGCCCAGCCTTGCCTTTCATTCTCCTTCCAAACTCATTCTTCTGCTCATTATCATTTTTGCTCTGTTATTTCCCTCTTTTCCTTTACTGATGTAAGGCATACACCAGGGGCAACTAGAGAGAGGCATAGTTCAGCCCTGATAAAGCACAGTAGGCCCAAATCACCACTCCCTTCTGAGTGCTTTAAAAGGTGGGAGAGGCTTCAAGATGGCTGACTAGAAGCAATTTATACTTGCCTCTTCTACTAAGAAGAACCGAAATAGTGACTAACCATACTTCAAATAGATCATCCAAGAGAGGACACTGGCATTCAACAGAAAAAGTGACAAGAAATACCTAAAGCAAAGAAAGAGAAGGAAGCCTGCTTGGCCAGCATTGGTGGGGAGCTGAGAGATTCCCCAGTACAAAGGGTAAGAGAACCTCAGTGGTCCATATTTCCACCATGAATCCTGCAATCCTAGCCATGGGAAAGCCTCTTGTCCCTCACGGGCACTGGAAACTAACAGTGCTGGGAGACTGTGTGACAGCACTGCTCTTGGGAGAGTGCTAGCGCTGGGAGCCGCACATCACTTGAAACCTAAGCAGGTGCAGCAAGGCACCATTTTAGAGCCCCACCTCCAATGAACTGCAGTGTCCTAGAGCCCAGCAGTGCTAGGGCTAAGGCTCAAGAGAAACATGGACTGTTAACACCCAGCGTTTAGGTGTAAGTGACTGTGTGCTACTGCACCCAGGCTGAGTGCCACTGAGGCACAGGCTACCACTGTCAGGGCTGAGGCATGAGTGGTGTGCACATTTCCCACACACCGGCCAAGGCTGCTACCAGTGAAGGTGGCACTGTCCTCCTGAGCAGCAGGGCAACAATGTGAGCATTCCTGGGAATTGCCCTGCCCCTGCCTACCATGGCTGGCACCTGCACACACCATCAGCAGGCCTGAAAACTAGCCTAATTGGCCTGGCTTTGATCCCCTCCATGCCAGAACATACAATTGGGGGGTGGAGGGGGGGGTGGAGGGATTGCCTAGCCCAGTCCTCCAACGTTGGCATCTGAATACTCCTCCCAGGGGAATGAGGTTGGGCCTACCTCCTGGATGCTACCACCACAGCTGGCACCTACCTACCTGCACATGACACCTGCAGGCCTGGAGACTGGCCTGTCCAGCCCTTTGTAGCCACCAGCATACATCTCATGCGACACAGAGGGTTGTCCCACCACTGCCATTGCCCATACCACACCAGCTGCCCAGGGGTCCGAGAACCTACCCACCCTCACACTGCTGCCACTACTGGCTTCCAAGACACCAGGAGACCCAAAAATCAACTTGCATGGAACTGCTAAAACTGGTGCAAGCATACACTGCCCTGGAGCCTATGGACAGGCACACTCAGCCCACTGCTGCCACCATCAGGGTCCAAAGACTGGCCCACCTGGTGTCCCAGTACCCAGCCAAACTTCACCACAGCCTTCACTAATATTTGCACCCTAAGCCACTGAGAAAATCACAGGTTCTACTGATGCTGTTTACAGCCAACGAAATCATACAGAGACCATTCTACTGAACATACTCGGAATCAAAGCCAAAGTACCCTATGAAATCAATACCATAGATACATCTACAGCAAAGAATCTTCCTCCACGAAAGCAAATTTTAAAAGTTGGGAGAAGTGACTGTTACACCAGACGTGTAGATATCAATGTAAGAATACATGAAACATGAAAAAGCAAGGAAATGTAACACCTTCCAAGGAAAAGAATAATTCTCCAGCAATACATCCCAATCAAAAAGAAATTCATAAAATCCTCCCAAAAGAATTCAAATTATTGATTCTAAAGAGGCTTAGTGAGGTATGAGAGAATTCTTAAAAACGTACAAAGAGGCCAGGTGCGGTGGCTCATGCCTATAATCCCAGAACTTAGGGAGGATCAGGTGGGCAGATTGCTTGAGGTTAGGAGTTAGAGACTAACCTGGTCAACACGGTGAAACCCTGTCTCTCCTAAAAATTCAAAAATTTAGCTGAGCAAGGTGGAATGCACCTGTAATCCCCCCTACTCTGGAGGATGAGGCAGGAGAATCACATGAATCTGGGAGGCAGAGGTTGCAGTGAGCCGAGATCATGTTATTGCACTCTAGCCTGGGCCACAAAGCAAGACTCTGTCTCAAAAAAAAAAAAAAAGGAAAAGAAAAAAGAAGAAAAGTACAAAGAAATCTGAAAAATAATTCAGGTTATGAGTGAGAAATTTACCAGAGATACACACTGTAAAAAAGAATCAAACAGAAATTCTGGAACTAAAGAATTTACTGAATAAAATACAAAATACATTCAAAAGATCCAACAATAGGCCAGATTAAACAGAATAAACAATCTCAGAAATCAAAGACAAGTATTTTGAAATAATATAGACAAAAATAAAGAAAAAAGAATAAAAAAGAATGAGTAAAGCCTTTGTGACATATGGGACACCATAAAGTGGCCAAATATGCAAATTATCAGGGTTCCAGGAGGCAAAGACAGACAAAAGGGTTAGAAAACCTATTTAATGAAATACTAGATGAAAACTTTCCAAATCTAGCAAGATATTTAGACATCCAGATATAGGAAGCTCTGAGATCCCCAAACAGATAAAAGATCTTCTCCATGGCATATTATAGTCAAATTGTCTAAAGTCAAAATTCTAAAAATAGCAAGAGATAAGCATCTTGTCACCTAAAAAGGACTCCCTTCAGACCAACAGGGCATTTCTCAGCAGAAATCTCACAGGCCAGGAAAGAATGGGTTGATATACCATAGTGTTGAAAGAAAAAAAAAAAAAAAAAAAAAAAAAAAGAACTGCCAGCCAAGGCATACTACATCCAGCAAAATTATCCTTTGTAGATGAAGGAGAAATAAAATCTTACCCAGAAAAGCAAAAGCTGAAAGAATTCATCACCACTATACCAGCCCTACAAGAAATGCTCAAGGGAGTTCTGAGTCTAGAAATAGAAGAATGACACTTTCCATTATGAAAACACGTGAAAGTATAAAACACTGTTAAAGCAAACACACAGAAAAGGAACAGAATGAATTCAAATGGTATCACTACACAAAACTACCAAATCACAATGAGGAACAATAGAAGAAAAAGGAAGGAACAAAGAACAAAACAACCAGAAAGCAATTAGCAATGGGAACAAAACCTCAACTATCAATAGTAACCTAGAATGAAAATGAATTACATTCTCCACTTAAAACATATAGACTAGCTGAATGAATTACAATTATGATCAACTAAATGCTGCTTACAAGAAACATACTTTACTTTTTAAAAGGCTTATAGATCAAAAGTAAACAAATGAAAAAAAGATACTCCATGCAAATGGAAACCAAAAGTGCACAGGAGTAGCTATATCTATATCAGATATAATACACTTTAAGCCAAAAACAGTAAAAAACATGAAGTCATTATATAATGATAGATCAATCCAGCAAGAGGATATATATGTTCCCAACATTGAAGCACCTAAATTCATACAGTAAATATTACTAGATTGAAAGACAGATTCCAATACCATAATTTGTGGGGTACTTCAACACCCCACTCTCAGCATCAGACAGATCATCTAGACAGAAAATCAATAAAGAAACATTGGATTTAAACTGAACCTTGGACAAATTGTACTTAATAGACATCTCCAGCACTTTTTCTTTTTTTTTTGATATGCAGTCTCACTCTGTCACCCAGGCTGGAGTGCAGTGGTGAGATCTCAGCTCACTGCAACCTCCACCTCCTGGGTTGAGGCAATTCTCCTGCCTCAGCCTCTTGAGTAGCTGGGACTACATCCGCCCGCCACTATGCCCAGTTAATTTTTGTATTTTTTGTAGAGATGGGGTTTCACCATATTGGCCAGGCTGGTCTTGAACTCCTGACCTCAGGTGATCCGCCCTCCTCGACCTCCCAAAGTGCTGGGATTATAGGCATGAGCCACCACGCCCAGCCTACAGAACATCTTATACAACAATTCTTCTCATTAGTATATAGAACATTCTCAAAGACAGATCATATGTTAGGCCACAAAGTAAGTCTCAATAAATTTTTAAAAATTGAAATCATTAATTATCTTCTCAGACCACAGTGGAATAAAACCAGAAATCAGTACCAAGAAAAACTTTGGAAACTATACAAATATATGGAAATTAACATGTTCCTGAGTAACCATCAAGTGAATGAGGAAATTAAGATGAAAATTGAAAAATATCTTGAAACAAATGAAAACAGAAATACAACATACCAAAACCCATGTGACACAGCAAAAGCAGAAGCAGTAGTAAGAGGAATGTTTATAGCAATAAATGCCTACATCAAAAAAGTAGAAAGATTTCAAATAACAATCTAACGATGTGCCTCAAGAAACTAAAAGACAAAAATAAGCCAAACCCCAAATTAGCAGAAGGAAATAACAAAGATCAGAGCAGAACAAAACAAAAGACCAAAAAACAAAACAAAACAACAAGGAACAATAAAACAAAAATTTGGTTCTTTGAAAAGATCAACAAAATTGATAAATTACTAGATAGACCAAGATGAGAAAAAACCCAAATAAACAAAATCAGAAATCAAAAAGAAGGCATTACAACTCACATCACAAAAACACAGAAGATTATGGGAGACTATTATGAGGTATACATGAACAAACTGGAAAACCTGGAGGAAATGGATGAACTCCTGGAAACTTACTACTTACCAAGATTTGAATCAGAAAGAAATAGAAAACCTGAACAGAACAATAATGAGTAGCAAGACTGAATCAGTAGTAAGAAGTCTCCCAAAAAAGAAAAGTACAAGAGTAGAGGGCTTCACTGCCAAATTCTACAAAACATTTAAAGAAGAACTAATACCAATCTTCTGTAAACTATTCCAAAAAAACTGGAGGAGGGAATTTTTCCTAACTTATTTATGAGACCAGCATTACTCTGATACCAAAAACCAGACAAAGATACAACAAAAAAAAGAAAACTATAGGCAAATATCCCTGATTAACACAGATGTAAAAATCCTCAACAAAATACTAGCCAACTGAATTCAACAGTGTATCAAAAAGATAACACACCATAATCATGTGGGATTTATACCAAGGAAACAAGGATGGTTTAACACAGATAAATTAATAAACGATACATCACATCAACAGAATGAAGGAAAAAAATATGATCATCAATAGATGCAGAAAAAACATCTGATAAAATTCAACATCCCTTCATGATAAAAATGCTCAAAAAACTAAGCATAGAAGGAACATATCTCAAAATAATAAAAGCCATAAATGACAAACCCACAGCTAACATCATAGTAAATGAGCAAAAGCTTGCAGCTTTTCCTCTAAGAACTGGAACAATACAAGGATGCCCACTTTCACCACTCCTATTCAACACTGTATTAGAAGTCCCAGCCAGAGCAATTGAGCAAAAGAAAGAAAAGGCATCCAAACTGGAAAAGAAGTCAAATTATTCTTCTCTGCAGATGACATGATCCTGTGTTTAGAAACACCAGAAGATTCCATTAAAAAATTCTGAGCTGATAAGTAAATTCAGTAAAGCTCCAGAATACAAAACCAATATACAAAAATCAGTAGCAATTCTATACATCAATAATGAAATCACTATAAAAAGAAATCAAGCAGGCAATTCCATTTACAATAGCTACAAAAAAATATAACCTAGGAATAAACTTAACTAAGGGGGTGAAAGAGCTCTACAAGGAAAACTACAAAACACAGATAACAGAAGTTGAAAAGGACACAAACAAATGGAAAGACATCCCACGCTCATATTGGAAGAATTAGTATCATTAAAATAACCATACTGTCCAAAGCAATAACTGATTCAATGCAACCTCTATCAAATACCAATATGAGTTTTCACTGATACAGAAAAAAATAATCTTAAAATTCAGATGGAACTGAAAAAGAGTAAGAATAGCCAAGGCAATCCTGAACAGGGGTATCACACTACCTGACTTCAACATGTATTACAAGGCTTAGTAACCAAAACAACATAGTATTGGTATAAAAACAGACACACACACCAATGAAACAGAATTGAGAACACAGAAATAAATCCACACATTTCTAGCCAACTGATTTAAAAAGGTGCCAAGGACATACACTGGGAAAGAATGTCCTCTTTAACAAATGTGCTGGGAAAACTAGATATCCACATGCAGAGGAATGAAACTGGATCCCTATCTCTCACCATATGAAAAATCAATTCAAGACGGGTTAAAGACTTAAATTAAGACACAAAACTATAAAATTATTTGAAGAAAACACTTTAAAAAAACACTTCTGGACACTGGTCTAGGCAAAGACTTTATGTCTATGACCTCAAAAACACAGACAACTAAAACAAAAATAAGACAAATGGGACTATATCAAACTAAAAAGCTTCTGCACAGCAAAGGAAACAATTGATGAAGAGACAGCCTGTTGAATGGGAAAAACTATTTGCAAACTATTCATCTGACAAGGGACTAATATCCAGAATATACAAGAAATTCAAACAACTCAACAAAAAACCCTAAATAACTCCACTAAAAAGTAGGCAAAGGACATGAATAGACAAGTCTCAAAAGAAGACATATTAATGGCTAACAGGTATATTAAAGAATGCTCAATATCACTAATCATCAAGGAAATACAAATCAAAACCAAATAAGATATCATCTTATGGCCAGGTGCAGTGGCTCATGCCTTTAATCCTAGCACTTTGGGAGGCTGAGGCAGGTGAATCACCTGAGGTCAGGAGTTAGAGACTAGCCTGACCAACATGGTGAAACCTCGACTCTACTAAAAATACAAAAATTAGCCAGGCATGGTGCTGGGCACCTGTAATCCCAGCTACTCAGGAGGCTGAGGCAGGAGAATAGCTTGAACCTGGGAGGTGGAGGTTGCAGTGAGCTGAGATCGCGCCATTGTACTCCAGCCTGGGCGACACAGCAAGACCCCATCTCCAAAAAAAAAAAAAAAAAGAAAGAAAAGAAAAAAAAAATAAAAGCTATCATCTTACTGTGATTACAATGGCTATTATTTTTTAGATAACATCAGAATTGAATTTATAGAATGACTATTATTAAAAAGACAAAAAAAGAACAGATGCTGGTGACAGTACAGAGAAAAGGGCACTCTTTTACACAATGATGGTGGAAATGTAAATTAGTACAACTACTAAAAACTATTGGAGATGTTTTAAAAAACTAAAAATAGAACTACCATATAATCGTGCAATCCCAATACTGGATATATCTCCAAAGGAAAAGATATCAAAGGGATACCCACACTTGCATGTTTATCACAGCACTATTCACAATACCAAAGATATGGAATCAACCTAAGTGTCCATTAGCAGACAAATGGATAAAGAAAGGTAGTATACATTTACAATGGGATATTTTTTAAGCCTTAAAAAGGAATAAAATCATGTCATTTGCTGCAACATGGATAGACCTGGAGGTCATTATGTTAACTGAAATAAGCCAGGCACAGAAAGAGAAATACTGAATCTTCTCACTGATATGTGGGACCTGAAAAACTTGATCTCATGGACATAGAGTATAAAATGATGGTTACCAGGAGCTGGGAAAGGTGTGATGGTGGGAGGAGAAAATGAAAGAAGATTGGTGAATGGGTATAAACTTACAGTTAGATAGAAGAAATAAGTTCTAATGTTTGATAGCAGACTAGGGTGCCTACAGTTAGCAATGCATTATATATTTCAAAGTAGTTAGAAAAGAGTGACTAAAATATTACCAACATACAGATAAGTACTCAAGGTGCTGAATACCTTGAACACCCTGAACTGATCATTACACATGTAAAAAATATCACGTGTTGGAGCTTGAAGCCATTATCCTCAGCAAACTAATGCAGGAACAGAAAACCAAAGACCACATGTTCTCACTTATAAGTGGGAGCTGAATCATGAGAACACATGGACACATGGGGAGGAGGGGAACAACACACACTGGGGCCTGTGGTGGGGTGGTGGGGAGAGGGAGAACATCAGGAAGAATAGCTAAGGGATGCTGGGCTTAAAACCTAGCTGATGCATTGATCGGTGCAGCAAACCACCATGGCATACATTTACCTATGTAACGAACCTGCACATCCTGCGCATATACCACGGAACTCAAATATTGAAGGAAAAAGAAGAAAAAATAATCACATGTATCCCATAAACACGTAAAGTATTATCAATAAAATGAAACAAAGGCAAAAACAAAGTATAAAATCCTACTAGGCAGAAGGTTATGCTCCGTATTCGTTAAGAACTTAAAATACCACAATGATTAAAAGAAAAATAACAACTAGGACTACCACCAATGGCACCAGATCACCTTAATTTTCTTTCTTTTCTTTTCTTTTCTTTTTTTGACAAGGTCTCACTCTGTCACTCGGACTGGAGTATGGTGGTGCAATCATGACTCACTGTAGCCTCAACCTTGTGGGTTCATATGATCTTCCTGCCTCAGCCTCCTGAGTAGCTGAGACTATCAGTGTACACCACCATGCCTAGCTAATTTTTAAAATTTTTGTGGAGACAGAGTCCTACTATGTTGCCCAGGCTGGTCGCAAACTCGTAGTCTTAAGCAATCCTGCCTCAGCCTCTCAGAGTACTGGGATGACAGTACTAAACGCAGCCTTAATTTTCTATAAATTTAAATCTGGCATCATTTAATCTAAATAGAAACTGTAGAAAAATTGACATCTGATATACATCTTAAGCTCTTATTAATAAGATGTATTATTGCCCTATTAGACTATTAACCTTCTATATAATAGGAAATATAAATCATCAAGACAAGTACGAATAATTTAATAGAAAAATGGGTAAAATACACACACATTTTGAAGAAGTTATTCAATAATTACATATTCTATGTACTAGGCATTGGGGATAAAGCAGTGAATAAAACAAAGATGGTTCCTGTTTTAATAGAGCATCCATTTTTAAAGGAAGACGCTGGCAATAAAGACATAAACAGATTTCTGAGCAGCCAAGGTAACAGTGACTGTATACATTGCAATCTACCAACTATCCTCCCCAAACTGTATAAACTATACAAAGCCATGCAAATTCCATGACTTTAATGTAACTAGCAGACACAGAACATTACAAACATCAAATTACCTTTAATTAGAAAATAGAAGCACCAGTTTCCAGCAGAGATATTTCTCAGGCTCTCACTCTAACCCCTTGCAAGAGGGAAGGCAGAATTGTGGGGGCAATGCCCAGAAGAGTAGAGAACAAAAGGCCTCAGCCTAAACTATGGTAACCCCCAAAAAAGAAAGACTGTTACTGCTGTGAATGCCAGAATACTGAAGAAAAAAAAAAAAGTTCTAGAAAACCAGAGCACACGACAAGAAAGGAACTTCACAGTATAAATCAAACTTAAGGAAGTAGTCTTAGAAAGGCTGAAGACAATTCCAAAGAGCAGAAGATAAAAGGAAGAGAAAGGAATCTTTTGGAGTAAAGGGAAAAAGCAGCAAGAAAGGAAAATTTAAGACCTTCCAAGACAAAAGAAAATTAAAATATTAAAGGACATACAACCTTTCTTCCTATTGTCTCTGCAAAAGAGGGTGTTTTTGAACTAACAATTTATAAACCACACCAAACTGCTATTCTAGCCACAAAATGCAAATCTGTAAGCAATCTTCATCTACACAAACTATTATAAAAGGAAATGGAAAATACTAAAAACACCTGAGTAGATGAAAATATAAAATCTCCTCAAAACCAACTATGAAGCAGAAGAAAACTCTAATTCAATATTCCACTCTGAACTAAATATTCTCAAATAAGCATTTAAAAACAAGTTTGAATTCGATATTCAAAAACTTAGAACAGAAGTGGGTAAATCAAACAAAACCCTGAAGAACAAGAAGGCTGACTGAACTCATGAGAGAATCAGAGATCAGAAATGAAGACCGAGTTATAAGAACCCAAGGAAAAATAGATTTGAATAAAAACTATTTTTAATTCAATTACTTATTACTTTAAATAATCCTAGAGAATGAACGTGAGATAAAGTAGAGAAAATACAAAGAGGCTGCAAAAGACAAGAAATCAAATTACATAAAATTGGAGCTCTGAAGAAGAAAAACAACAGATTAGAACAGAACTAGTATTTAAAACTTTTATGGGGCCAGGCACTGTGGCTCACGCCTGTAATCCCAGCACTTTGGGAGGCCAAGGCGGGCAGATCACCTGAGGTCAGGAGTTCAAGACCAGCCTGCCCAACATGGGGAAACCCCATCTCTACTACAAATACAAAAAAATTATCCAGGCGTGGTAGCGGGTGCCTGTAATCTCAGTTATTCGGGAGGCTGAGGCAGGAGAATTGCCTGAACCTGGGAGTGGAGATAGCAATAAGACAAGATTGCGCCCGATGTACTGCAGCCTGGGCGACAAGAGCAAAACTCTGTATAAAAAAAAAAAAAAAAAAAAAAAACAGTTATGCAAGAAAACTTTCTGGAAATAAAGAAAAACCTGGATATTCAAATTTAAAAGGCCCACTGTGTACCTGGGAAAACTTTGGATTTTGTGAAATATTCTAGCATATTATTTAGACTTTAAAAAATAAAGGAAAAATCCTCAGGGCATACAAGCAAAATGAGTCCAAAACTTCTAAGGCAAGATAATCAGATTGGAATCAGATTTCTCAAAAGCAATATACAAATCAAGACAATAATGGAGTGTCATTTTCATGTAACTCAATGACAGAAAATTATGAACCAGGGATTTTGTATTAAATATCTTGCCAAGCTGTCACCCCAATCCTGAATAAATGAGAAAAAAAGTTTAAACAAGCAAGATCTCAGAAAATATGTATCCATGAGCTCTTCTGCAACCATCCACAAGAGGATAAACTTTATCCAACCAAGAGATTACTGTGGAAACTTCAGAAAAAGGACTGATGGTGAGTGCTATGACTTGAATATGTCCCCTCCAAAATTCAAGTGTTGAAATGTAATGACCAATGCGATGCTATTAAGAAGTGGGGCTTTCACGCCAGTTAGAATGGCGATCATTAAAAAATCAGGAGACAACAGATGCTGGAGAGGATGTGGAGAAATAAGAATGCTTTTACGCTGTTGGTGGGAGTGTAAATTAGTTCAACCATTGCGGAAGACAGTGTAGCGATTCCTCAAGGATCTAGAACTAGAAATACTATTTGATCCAGCAATCCCATTACTGGGTATATACCCAAAGGATTATAAATCATTGTGTTACAGAGACACATGCACACGTATGTTTATTGTGGCACTGTTCACAATAGCAAAGACTTGGAACCAACCCAAATGCCCATCCATTGATACACTGGATAAAGAAAATGTGGCACATATATACCATGGAATACCATGCAGCCTTTAAAAAGGATGAGTTTATGTCCTTTGCAGGGACATGGGTGAAGCTGGAAACCATCATTCTCAGCAAACTGACACAAGAACAGAAAACCAAACACTGCACGTTCTCACTCATAAGTGGGTGTTGAACAATGAGAACACATGGAAACGGTCGGGGGGGGGGGCTCATCATACACTGGGGCCTGTCAGGAAGTGGAGGGCTAGGGGAGGGATAGCATTAGGAGAAATACCTAAGGTAGATGACTATTAAGAATCACCAAACCACCATGGCACATGTATACCTATGTAACAAACCTGCACGTTCTGCACATGTACCCCAGAACTTAAAGTATATATATATATATATATATATATATATATATATATATATATATATAAAGAGGGGCTCTAAAGAGATGATTAGGTCATGAGCACTCCTCTCCTCATGAATGGGATTAAGGTCCTTATAAAAGAGGTTTCCCCTGCAGTGTTGCTTGCTTGTTCTTCCATCTTCCCTCATGTGAGGAGGCAGCATTCATTCTCTCTGGAGGATGCAGCGACAAGGCAACAACTTGGAAGGAGAAAGCAGTACCACAACCAAACCTGCCCTTATCTTGACCTTGGCTTTCCAGCTGCCAGAAGTGTAAGAAATTTCTGTTCTTTATAAATTACCCAGATTGTAGTTTTCTATTATAGCAGCACAAAAGGACTAAGACAAAACATTTACTATATTTAACGTATAAAGACTAAAACAAATGTAGATGATGGTTAAAAAATAATCTGTTAAGTATTCTGACAAGGTAGAAATAATGCAACTGAAAAACAGCAAGAGAAAGGGAAAAACGAAAGCAGAATAAGCAAATTATTATTAGTACGTTAATAGTTCAGAGTAAAAGGATATCATTAAAAACTAATAAATCAGGCCGGGAGCAGTGGCTCAGGCCTGTAATCCAAGCACTATGGGAGGCCGAAGTGGGAGGACTGCTTGGGCCCAGGAGTTCGAGACCAGCCTAGGCAATACAGTGAAACTCTATTTCTACAAAAACTTAAAAAATTAGCCAGGCTTGGTGACACACGCCTGTAGTCCCAGCTCCTCGGAAGGATGAGTGGGGAAAAATGCTTGAGACCAGGAGGTCGAGGCTGCAGGTTATCTGTGATTATGCCACTGTCCTCCAGCAAAAACAAAAAAGAAACAAACACACACAAAAAAACACTTCACAAAGTAGCCACATCACTACTAACTTTAGCTAATTAAAAAAGAAAATGAGAAAGAACAAGTATAGTAAATAAGAAAGTATGAGTTCCCATTGGAACCAACCCAAATGCTCATCAATGATAGACTAAATAAAGAAAATGTGGCACACCATGGAATATTATGCAGCCATAAAAAAGGACAAGTTCATATCCTTTGCAGGGAGATGGATGAAGCTAGAAACCATCATTCTCAGTAAACTAACACAAGAACAGAAAACCAAACACTTCATGTTCTCACTCATAAGTGGGAGTTGAACAATGAGAACACGTGGACACAGGGAGGGGAACGTCACACACCGGGGCCTGTAGGGGAGACTAGGGGACGGATAGCATTAAGAGAAATACCTAATGTAGATGACCAGGTGATGAATGCAGCAAACTACCATGGCACATCTATAACTATGTAACAAACCTGCACATTCTGCACACGTACCTCAGAACTTAAAGAAAAAAAAAAAAAGAAAAAGTTCCCATTGAATACAGTCATGCACAGCATGACAATGTCTGATCAACGATGAACAGCATATGCAACAGTGGTCCCATAAGATTATAAGGCAGCTGAAAAACTCCTATCACCCAGCAGCTGCCATATCATCACAGCACAATGCAGAACTCACGTGTTTGTGGTGATGCCGGTATAAACAAATCTACTGTGCTGTCAGTTGTATAAATGCATAGCACATACAATTATGTATAGTGCATAATACTTCATAAAAATAAATAACCATGTCCTTTGTTTATGTATTTATTATGCTATACTATACTTTTAAAGTTATTTTAGAGTGTACTCCTTCTATTTATTTAAAATAAAATTAATCATATGACAACCCCAGGCAGGTCGTTCAGGGGTATTCCAGAAAAACGCATTGTTACCATAGGAGATGACAGCTCCATGCTTGTTACTGCCCTTGAAGACCTTCCAGTGGGATAAGATGTGGAAGTAGAAGACAGTGATGTTGATGACCCTGACCCTACACAGGGGTCAACATCACTGACACATGAATGTGTGTGTTTGTGTCTTAGTTTTTTAAAAGAAGTTTAAAAAGTTTTAAAACCATTTTTTAATAGGAAAAAAGATTATATAATAAGGATACAAAGAAAATAGTTTTGTACAGCTAAATACATGTTTATGTTTGCAGCTGTTATTACAAAAAAAGTAAAAAGTTAAAAAATTTTTAAATGTTTATGAAGTTAAAATATTACAGTAAGCTAAGGCTAATTTATTACTGAAGAAAGAAAATTTTTTTTTTGAGACAGAGTTGCCCAGGCTGGAGTGCGGTGGCGTTATCTCCGCTCACTGCAACCTCCGCCTCCTGGGTTCAAGCAATTCTCTGCCTCAGCCTCCTGAGTAGCTGGGATTACAGTCGCCCGCCACATACCCGGCTAATTTTTTGTATTTTTAGTAGAGATAGGGTCTCACCATCTTGGCCAGGCTGGTCTTGAACTCCTGACCTCATGATCCACCCGCCTTGCCCTCACAAAGTGCTGGGATTACAGGTGTGAGTCACTGCGCCCAGCCGAAGAAAGAAAAAATTTTAAAATAAATGTAGTATAGTCTAAGTGTAGTGTTTAGAAAGTCTACAGCAGTGTATGGTAATGTCTTAGGTCTTCACACTCACTCACCACTCACTCTCTGACCCACCCAGAGCAACTTCCAATCCTACGGGTTCCATTCATGGTAAGTGTCCTAATATTTTCTCTTTTCTACTTTATTTTTACTGTACATTTTCTATCTTTTCTACTGTGTTTTTATTCTACCTTTTCTATGTTTAGATGTGCTTACATACAAATACATGAATACTTAGCACTGTCTTATGAGGGAGAGGGGGGAATGGGAAGGGAGAAGAAGGCGGAGAAAGAGAGAGAGAAAGAGAGAGAAGAGACCTATCCAGAATAAAACAAAGGAAATGTGGCCAAAATGACCTTTGGGGAACGTATGTGAAGGGTATATAAAAAATTTCTGTACTATTCTTGCAACTTTTCTGTAACACTGAAATTATTTCAAAATAAAAAGTTTAAAGAACTTATTTATATAACCAAACACCGCCTGTTCCCAAAAACCTATTAAATAAAAATACATAAATAAAAAGTTTAAAAACAAATAGAAGTAAAAACTGAGATCATTTCAGATACCCATAAGTACTAAAAGGAAAATAAAAAATGGTAATACTACAAAAAAATACCTGGGATTAGGGGAGTGGGGACTGTAGCATAGTGCTTAAATAGAAAAGTCAGAGAAATTAACATCTGAACTAAGACCTAAACTAAAAATATAAGCCAGCCATCTGAAGACCTGGGCAAAGAATTCCAGGCAAAGATATTCCACATGCTCTAAGGTGAAAATGAACTTGTGCCTTCAAGATACAGAAAGCTGATAAAGACCAAATGCATGTGTATAATTGTTCAATGTTATTTATAATTTAAAAATTAACCAGATAGTTGAGTCACACTTCAATTCTTAAGAGATGGCAAAGATGGGGGCAGGGGGTAACAATATCCAGTGGGTACCCTGCTTTTGCAGATGCCAATTTCCCAGCATAAGAAATTTTAAAACATTGACACCAAGCAATTCTCTTTTAAACTTTATCTTAAAGAAACAGAAAGGCAAAGGAAAAAGGTTGTAATTTATTTATAGTATAACATTGGAAACAACATACATTGCCATTACTATAGGAATGCTGGAAGAAAACTACGATACTTCTATATGGAAGAATTCTATGCAGTCATTGGGTTTATGACATAAAGTTAGATAAAAATGTACATAGATAAAAAATGCAGCCAGGCGCGGTGGCTCACACCTGTAATTCTAGCACTTTTAGAGGCTGAGACTGATGAATCACGAGGTCAAGAGTTTGAGACCAGCCTGACGAACATGGTGAAACCCCATCTCTACTAAAAAGTACAAAAATTAGCTGGCCATGGTGGTGCAGGCCTGTAATCCCAGCTACTCAAGAGGCTGAAGCAAGAGAACCGCTTGAACCAGGGAGGCAGAGATTGCAGTGAGCCATGATTATGCCACTGTACTCCAGTCTGGGCGACAGAGCAAGACTCCATCTCAAAAAAAGAAAAAGGAAAAAAAAAAAAAGAAAAAAAAGGTATCTATATACATCTCTTGAAAATAAAATATTACCTAAAACACTGGGACAAGGAAATGCCAATTACTTTGCCTTAAGATGACAGGATTACAATTGATTTTTTAATATTATGGAATTATGATTTTATCCTTACCTTGCTAAGGATATTTTTTGATATTTTTCTATTTTTTTACAATGGGCATATGTTTCATTGATATTTGTAACAAATATTCAAATATTGGCAAATATAAAAAAATCATAAATTAGAAAAAATGTATCATGGTATCCTTAATTTACCCATAACTATACATTTTCTATACACATTCATACCTCTAATCCAACTCTACATACGGCAATTTCAGGAGTTCTTTTATGAACCAAGGAATTTAATGATCCCAATTTTCTGTAGTGAACTTATGAATAGAGGTTCAAGGGTGTTGGGACTTTTGATAAACACAAGATGTTTCTGTGGGAGGGAGAAGGCTGCAGAGGAGGAACTTTCTTTGAACTGGAAACAATATGTTATTTTCTATAGCATGCTCTTTTAGAATTCATCCTCAGATTTCCTAAAAGCTTCCCTGTCCTGTTCCAGGTAGGTTGTTTTGATAATATTTTTTACATTCAGTGAAAGAACGGGAAAGAATTACATTCACAATTTCAAGTGCCAGCTATAAAATTCAATTACTGCTCTATCAATGATGAAATCCATTCATTCAAACATTTATTGAGACACATTCTCATTCTGTCACCCAGGCTGGAGTGCAGTGGTATGACCATAGTTCACTGCAGCTCCAAACTCAAGTAAGGCTCAAGTGATCCAAGTAGCTGGGACTACAGGTGCACATCACCACTCCCAGCTAATTCTATTGTTTCATTTTTTGTAAATGCAGCATCTCATTATGTTGCCCAGGTTGGCCTCAAACTCCTGGCTTCAAGATCTTCCTGCCTCAGTCTCCCAAAGCACTGGGATTATAGGCATGGGCCACTACACCTGGCTTCAAATACATTTAGAATTATCGACATAGAAATTTGATATAAATATATCATCTCTTGGTTTCCCTTCATAAGTGAGACAATGTAACTGAAAGTATTTTTAAAAAGAATCATTAAGGATGACTTGGCTGTTCCTTGCTTGAAGAAGTGTGGTAATACAGAAAGAACAGACTTGGAATAAAATAAATCTGGGCTTTATTACTTTCTAGTTAAGTGCCTTGATTAAATTTGTTAACACCTTTGAAATGCTGTCTTCTCTTTGAAAATGGGGATACCCCACCTGTTAATGTGAGAATTAGAGCTAATGTATGGAAGTGCTTAACATATGCCTGAATCATCACAAGTATTCAAAAAACAAAACAAATGAAAGACAAACTCGACTGAATTTCCCCCTTTCTTCCAGCCCTGATTCCATGGTTCATATTTAAGTTCTATATCAGGATTTCTCAACCTTGGCACTACTGACACTTGGAGTTGGATAATCCGATGCTTAGCAGCATCTCTGGCTTTGTCTATTAGATATCAGTGGCACACCCCTAATTGTGAAAATGAAAAATGTTTGCACACATTGCTAAATGTCCCCTGGGCTTCAAAAGTACCCCAAGTTGATGACCACTAATCTGCACAGATGATTAAAATATACAAACAGCACTTAATAGGGCTAACCAAAACAAATGATCTCATTTTTCCCACACTACCAAAAAGCCAGTGATGGGAAGGGGAGAGGGAAATACTACATTTTATGTAAGGAATCTGGTTTCTTCATGAAGGGTTATTATGAAGGAGTTTAAAGCCCATGTCTTTGACCACTAAAATAATATATTTTGACTATTATTTTAGTGGTCAAAGACGTGGTTTTTAAAATTTGACTGTCTCCATTTAAATATAGGTTGGACAAGTTAACTTCTCCAAGCTTCAGTTTCTTCATCTGGGTTATTATGACTGTCATATGGATTAAATGTATAATATAGGTAAAGTGCAAAGCCCAGTGTCTGGTATGTAGTAAGCACTCCATAAATGTTGGCTGTTATTATTATAATCTAGGTCCTCTTTCCAGTCCTGGGCTTTCAGGTCCCTCTTATTATGCCTTATCCCAAATTCCTCACTATAACATACATATGCATATACATATACATATACATACTTATTTCTACTCCAAAGTCATTCTAACCCTTCTTTTTTAAGGCTCCTAACCCCAAGGGTATAAGAAAAGTGCCTGAGCTGGCAAGAGAAGACCTTGGAAATAATTCTGAGAAATCATTCCTTACCATGTCTGACTACCACTGACTGACACATGATGTCTTTTGTACACTGGAATCAGGAAGCATACTATTTATGCAGAAAAAAAGTGAGTAAAATTAATTACACTGATGAAAGAAGAGTACTAACTTGTGTTCCATTAGGGGACAACTATTGCTGTAATTTGTACATTAGTACAGTGTTAAAAAAAAAAAAAAAAAAAAAGAAGAAGAAGAAGAATGTTCCCAAATTGAATGAAATCAATTTGAAAATTTTTCTTTAAAGCAGGATTTTCTGTCTTTCTCTCTTATTCTTTTTCTTTTTATTGAGATAGAATCCCACTCTGTTGCTCAGGCTGAAGTACAGCGGGGTAATCATGACTCACCGTAGCCTCAACCTCCTCGGCTCAAGTGATCCTCCTGCTTGGCCTCCCAAAGTGCTGAAATTACAACCATGAGCCACCATGCCCAACCACAGAGTATTTTTTTTTAATTAAAAGTGGAAATTTCTGAAAGAATTTACTAAATATAATTTATAAATGACCATCTATGATGATTATAAGCTATCTAGATGAAGTTACCAAGTTAACTTTTTAAAAATCAAAGATTAGGCATGTATCAGAAGTCCTGGAAAAGAAAATGACCAAAACCTACAAAATTAAATCTCAGAAAAAAAGCCACTGCTATGTAAAAAAAAAAAGATGCCTTTCTATGCAGAAATGAATAAAAATTTTTACTACAGCTCACCTGTAGTTTCTGAGTCAAAGAGTCCCTCTGTTCTTGTAGTTCTCGGGCATTATCAATTTCTTGTTTTAATCTTTCAATCTCCTAGAAAAGGCAGAGCCACGTCTTAGCATTTAAACTGTATCAAGGAAAGGGAAGGTCTTATTTTTCCCTGAAATTATTGTTTCAGTTCTTAGAAAAAGATGATTTAAAAAACATTCCTTTATATTGACTTTTAAAGGGATGAATTCATCTTTATAAGTACGTTGTCTAGAACAGAATAATCTTAAGCAACAGCAACAAGTCTAACTGGTACAGCACTGCTTAGAAATAACAACCTGAAAATTTTAATGTTGCTTCAAGCTTTGTGGATATGATTCTTTCCTAAGATATTAAAGTTTTGACTAGAACCCAGAGAAAGAAACAGAGGTTAAAATCCGTATTAAAGTTTTGACTGGAACCCAGAGAAAGAGGTTAAAAATCCATTTAACCTCTAATAGTTTTCTGTTGACTATATAAATGCAACTCTCATCTAGAAGGCAATAGGTGGTATCTCGGTCTGACTGCCTCACCATAGTTCATAACAACAGAAATAAGGATAGGGAAAATATAAGTAAGCTTAATAACATTCAAGAAAAACTTCATCCTAAAAAAAAGGTCACAACCTTACTTTATTCCATAAAATACCTTTAAATTTGACCAGAATCTAATACTTTGTACACGCATTAGCTAGATTACAGATGAGTAAAAAGTAGCAAATACCTCTTCCTTCTCTTTCAGTGTCTCTTCCAGTTCTTGTATTGTCTGATTTAATTCTGACTTATGAGTATGTACTGCATTTGCTTGGCTACTAACACATTCAAGTTCAGTCACCTAAAATTAAATAAGAACACAGATTAATTTAAATTTCAACTTTAAAGAGTTTCTTGCTAAAGACATAAGCCCCAAATAAATGAATACTATATTCTGAATAAATATATAAAAATTGATTTTGAGAAATACTAAGAAGACACTCAAGGTAGAGTGAATAGATTCTTCAAAGATGTAAAACTAGGAAAGGGAAAAAGACCAAAGAAAATAATTATTTACATGGCTTGGTCATGGAAAGGTTAGAAAAACTTAAGTGATTAATGACAGTAGAGAATTCCTATAATAAAAGTCTTCTTTAAAAATTTCTTCCAAAAACATATTCAAGATCAGATATGGCCATCTGTCCTCCATCTGTAGCCTTCAAATTCAATATGGGTTCTGAAAACTGGCCTTGCAGAAGTGAGAATTTTTTCAAATACATTTCCAACATGTAAGAGAATCTGGAAGAAAAAATAGGCTTAAAATACAACTTAAATCATTAGATACTAGAATGACTTTACATCAATAGTGTCTCTTATGGGTAAGATAATATTTTGTTAGTCAATAAGAATTTATTGAGTGCTTAAAGAGTAATGTAACTTTTAATGAGCACTTGGTATTTTTTGAGAGAACAGAGAGGGGCACAGTCCTTAAAGCTATACCATCCAAAACTAGAATCAATAATAGACAGAAGTCAACATAAATACATACATACATACACACACACACACACACACACACACGCACACGCACACGTGCACACACCCTATCACAGCTCTTTACACATATCATGTCCTCATAAAATTTTAGTTTACTAGAAGACAGTAAATTCTAGACCATTAAGGAAACAGAGTAAATCCCTCTCCCTGGCATTTTCCAAATATTGAATCACCCTCTACATTCTGTTACTCTGTCTCTTTCTCTACATTCTGTTACTCTCTCTCTTTCTTTTTTTTTTGGAGACAGAGTCTTGCTCTGTCACCAGGCTGGAGTGCAGTGGCGCCATCTTGGCTCACTGCAACCTCCGCCTCCTGGGTTTAAGCAATTCTCCTGCCCCTGCCTCAGCCTCCAGAGTAGCTGGGACTACACGCGCATGCCACCACGTCCAACTAATTTTTTTGTATTTTTAGTAGAGATGGGGTTTCACCATGTTGGCCAGGATGGTCTCGATCTCTTGACCTCATTATCTGCCTGCCTCGGCCTCTCAAAGTGCTGGGATTACAGGTGTGATATAATTCGCTTCCTTTCTTCTCAAGGGTTTGTAACTAATAGTCTTGTTACAAACCCTTATCACCCAGGCATGAACAAAAGCAACAGCCTCCCAGTGGACTTAATTATAATCTTTTCTTATTTTTGTCTATTCTTCACATTTCTAACAGATTCATTTTTGATCCTGTGAATCCCCCATTCAAAGACTTTCAGCAGCTCATCTTTTTTACAATGTCAGATCTAAACCCTCAAATCCTCTGTATGTTGACCCCAACCTTCTCAACGACCCATACTGCCCAAGATATTCAGTGAGTACTTCCAACTGAAAGCAGGCAAATCTCCTTGTCCTAAGAACAAGCGATATTCATTCCCATCTTGTTGATTTAACTAGAATGTCCTCTCTTGCCTCTGAAAACCATTCGGACCTAACCAAACCCTTAACTCTTCGCTTAGCAGGTACTTTCCCCAGAAAGCCATTCCTATTTGCTCAAGCCTTCAAGGCTCTCCTCTGGTTCACAACACCAAGCATCTGTTAAAAAATCTTGGGAATTATTTCTCTTATTGTTTAATATGTATTTGTTTTCTTTGTCTCATCATATAATAAATTCCTTAAGGGGAGTTCCAATTCTAATAATGATGACATAGTTTTTATTGGAGTAACTTTCCTATAGATAACTATTGCAAACTGTGGGCAAAATGTAAAAATTAACTGTTTGAAGGCCCTGGTGAATAACCAAATTGGGCAAAAGACTGCAAGAAAGCAGTCACTTCGGGTGAAATACATTATTTCAACATCTTTTTGCCTGAAGGCACTCTGCAGTCTGGCTGCACTGCTTGACTGAACTCAAGCAGAAATCCATACTCTTATTTCTCTGAGAAGCCTGAGAATTTTAGGACTCTGCAGAACACCTGGAACAACTAGGAGCAGGAAAAGAGCTAGAAGGCTGAAAGACCTAAACTGTGATGGTGCTCAACAGAGAGGACAGTTTGAAGTTCTGTTAGTACCTGCTAAATTAGAGGGCCTTGGTAAATTCCTCGAGCTTTTCACTGAAACCTCAGAAGGGTTGTGTCTCAGAGATAAAGATTTCCTAGGACAAAGTGATTTACCCTAGGGTTACAGCAAAATTGAAATAAATGAATTCTAACAAAGCATAAGTACACAACTCCACAAACTCAAAATAATCCCCAAATAATTTAACTGCCTCCTGAAACAGAAATTCAACACTGTTCAAAAACAACAAAATCTGTGGTCTCTACATCTCATTTACAATGTCCAATAAATGATTAAAAATGACTAGTCATTTTTGTGAAAAAACAGTAAAATGTAACTTATCATCAAGACAAGATCTATCTAAATAAAAGTAGAGATAATTTGTTGGCAGTACACTTGGAGTAAAAAAATTGCTCAAGGAGGTTATTTAGGCTGAAGGGAAACAATATCTGATGATAGAAATTCAGATCTACAGGAAAGAAGCATAATGGTAACTGAAAATATGTGAGTAAATAAAAACATGTTTCTTAAGTTCTTTAATATTCAATTGACTATTTAAAGAGAAAATTCCTTAAGGACAGAGATTACATAATAAGGAGACATGATAGCTCCTTAATATCTTTGGGCTATGACAACTGTCATAAATTGTTTTTTATTGAGGTAAAAAACATGTAACATAAAATTTATCATCTTAATCATTTTCAGTGTATAGTTCAATAGCGTTAAGTATATATATTCATATTACTGTGAAACAGATCTCCAGAACTTTTTCAACTTGCAAAACTGAAAGTCTATACCCCTTAAACAACTCTCCTTCCCCCCACCTCTCGTAAGTTAATTTTTATTCACAGGATAGAATAACATTTACTCAGGTTTCTAACTTTCCCTCCCTGTCTCATCTCCATTTCCTTTTCTTTTTTTTTTTTTTTTTTTTTGTAAGACAAGGCCTCACTCTGTCACCCAAGCTGGAGTACGCAGTGGCATGATCTCTGCTCACTTTAGCCTCTGCCTCTTGGGCTCAAGCAATGCTCCCACCTCAGACTCCTGAGTAGTTGGGACTACAGGGACATGCCACCACACCCAGCTAATTTTTGTACTTTTAGTGGAGACGGGGTTTCACCATATTGCCGCAGGCTGGTCTTGAACTCCTGGGCTCAAGCAATCCATCCTCCTTAGCCTCTCAAAGTGCTGGAATTATAGGTGTGAGCCAATGTGCCCAGCTCGAAATCCCTTTCAAAAAAATTAGAGACATCTGCCTCCTGTTGGGTGAAGTACTTCTATGCCCTGAATTTTAAAAAATTATTCTTTTTTTTGTTTTTTAGAGGCAGGGTCTTGCTCTGTCACCCAAGGTAGAGCGCAATGGCGCCATCATAGTTCACTGCAACCTCCAACTCCTGGGCTCAAGCCATTCTTCCCATTCAGCATCTCAAGTAGCTAGGACTACAGGCATGTGTTACCATGCTTGGATGATTTTTTTTTAAAGCATTTTTTTGTTTTGAGATGGGAGTCTCACTCTGTCCCCTGGCTGGAGTGCAGTGGCATGAACTCCGTTCACTGCAACCTCTGCCTCTCAGGTTCAAGAGATTCTCCTGCCTCAGCCACCTGAGTAGCTGGGACTACAGGTGCGCACCACTATGCTCAGCTAATTTCTGTATTTTTAGTAGAGACGGGGTTTCACCATGTTGGCCAGGATGGTCT
>CAUYLG010040323.1:0-71125 GCA_963573385.1 Cacajao melanocephalus | reverse complement strand
CCGTGTGACTCCTCCGCCGGGAATCTCCCAGTCTGTGGGCAACAAAAATTCGTCTGAAAGTGTGGCGTCCACTTGCTCTCTGCGCTTTCACTGGGAGCTACAATCCTGAGCTGTTGTTAATCGGCCATCTTGGATCTCTCTCCCAAATGATAAGTATTAACTGTTTCTCTGCCCTCAGACTATTTTTAATCATTAACATGATCCTATTTAATCATCAAGTTGTTTTGCTCTTAAAAAGTGCCAATAAATAGCCAATATATATATTATTTATATCTGCACACCATTTCTCTGACATTTGGGAGGCAAATATACCTTGTGTGTGTTGAGATGCCCTAGATATGCTACATCCCTTCTGCACGCTTTTGACTGATAAGGAGGAGGTGGTAGTGAGTAGAGAGAAAAAGGGAAATGATGGATGTGCTATCCTATTCTGGGTTCCAACACCAAAGTCAGGCCCATATTCATCACTACTGGGACAATACCTAGGTCAGTCACTTGTTGCTGGTAGATAGAAAAAGAAAATATGGTCGAGGTATAGACTAGGGACAAGAGCTAGGAAGTCAGCCAGGAGACTAGAGCTGAGGGAGGTTGACATCTAGCAGAAATGAGGTGAAAGGGAAGTAATGGATTCTGGGAGATGAAAGTCAAACAACAGGTTCTAACTCAAAATTTTCTCTGCATGGAGATAAATGTGGAGCTGAAGCAGAGTTGTAGAATTTTACAGTGAACTTTCAGGTTGACACTACCCACACCTGCAGTACAAATTTTAGGATTTAAAGCACCAATACCTTTGGATTTAGACAAAGGCTTCTTAGGTTCTGGGGAGCTTCTCTCGTAGTATCATAACCTGCATAACTTCCACCACTAATTTTGTTGACTTTTGAGTCATTGGAAAAAGAAAGAGAACAGTGAATGTGTGGGTCCAGGATCAGAAGGACAAACCAGGCTCCGACACTGACTCCCACAGAAAGGGGCTTTCAATACCAATGCCGGTGTCCAAAGGACTGGAAATGACTCAGACTTGCTCAGCAGGATAACAGCTGAGTCACACTTCCATTCTTGAAACTTATCCTATGGAAACAATCAAGGATGTGTCCCAAAAAATAACTGTAAGAATATTCTTTTTAATATTACATATGATAGAGAGAAAAGCTAAATGTTCAATAACAATAAGGGAATAGTTACATAAGTATGGTGCATACCTTCGTATAGGGGAATATATATGCAAACATAAAGTGTTTTAAAAGAATATTTATTAACAAGGGTAATGCTAACTTTAAAAAAATTAAATCAAAGTATATTAAAAAATAGCAATTCTCTTCAACTCTCTATCCTCATTATCCAGCATTATTTCCACTAATAGTACTTAGCACCATGGCATATTTTATATTTATTTGTTTATTTTTTATTATCTGTAAGTCCCATGAGGGCAGGGACTTTGTTTTGTTTACTATTCTATCCTTCATTGCTAGTACAATGCCTGGCAGAAAATGGGTGTTGAATAAGTATCTGTTGAGCAAATGGCTGAATAACTATAGTATGTGTTGTAGACCAGCACAAGGTATAGAAAACACAGAAGGATGGCTTGAACACTGTCTGGATGGTGCTTAGGGAAAACTTCCTAGAGGCAGTGATCCATGAATCTATATTAAAGCATGGGCAAAGGAAAGACTTTTGAAGATGCCCTATTGTATATAGACTGATGGTCTAGAACCAAAGTAGGACCATGTTCCCAACTTCAAATACCACTTATGGTCTAGATTTTTATTGCCATGATCCATTCATTAGTTGATTTTCCTATGAGCTGACTGCCTGTGGATACTGCAGTGGATTGCCTGGCTCTTCTGGAACTCTACATCTGAGTTTTTTTCTCTATTCTGTCCTTAACTGGCTTCCTTTCTATTGGCTCTGAATATTGAAGTCCTTCCTTGATTCATCTCTAAGTCTGTTCCTCCTATGATGTTTTCCTCTTTTTGTTTACTCATGCTCCAAACATCTTGCAACTAATATGATGTTATATAGGAAGTTCAGAATCTTTATATATTATTATATGATAAAATAATCTACTATGGCACATGGGCAAAACTAGATAGAATGATCTTCTGGTAAAGTTACTTTCCTTTCCCATTTTAGGAATTCCAATACCTGACTTTAACCACAAACATAACAACATAGCAACAGTAGTGACAATAATATCCGTCCATATATTTGCTTATCATTCCATGTATTTCCAAGGCCCTTGCATACATTATCTCATTTGAACCTTACAAAAACTCTATGAAGTAGGCAAGGTGATAATTATCATCATTTTACTGATGAGACAAACACATAAGAATATGGATTGTGACTTTTCCAATATCACAAAATATCTTCAGCCTTGGTTTTATGACTTAAATTCCTAGGGCACAGTAGAAGTTACAGAAAAAAACATTCTCAAGTGGCAACTTGCTTCTAAAGGAAAAATAAAAACTGTACACATTGTGTAAATACACTATAAAGGTGGGGGGTGGATGAGGGGCACAGGAACTTGTGAGAAAATGATTTTTTTGGTCATTGTTGTCTGCTATGATTAAGAAAAATACATAGATTCCATTTAGTTTAAAATTATGTAAGGAAAATGGATCGAGTTCATATAGTTTCAAGTAAACTTGAATTGGAGAAAATGTTGTAATAAATGAAACCGATCCAATTAAAGGATTATTTTTAAACATAACAAAAATATTTAAGTGCTGCTAAAACAAATACAGAATATAAGAGAAACACATTAAGAAATGAAAATAGAATTCCATTTCCAAAAGGTCATTGGCTTTCATATTAGGCAACAAAGAAAACAAAATGAAAACATTAAATTTTGGTTATCAGATTAAGATAAAATGGATAAAATAACATACAAAGTAATAGAATAGATTTCTTCATGAATTAAAATATAAAATTTAATCTTCCCTTTTAAATATTGTATCTCAAAAATTAAACTCTGCTCATAAACTAATCGATATAAGCCCATTTTCATTAAAGAGCTGGATTTATAAATGTTGTATTATATTGAACACTATATTATTCAATATAAGTGTCACAAAATGAAACACTTGGAATGTGAGCTAAATTAATTTGCATTCCATGTTTCACATTGCTAATATTAAAATTGCAGGATCAAGTTAAAATTTTGTTATCAGTATTAAAATTAGTCATAGCCCATTTAATTATTTAAAAGAATTATAATATCATCAAGGGTAATTAGATAGGTAGGAAAATCAATTATACAGGATCCATGTAAAGTTTTAAAATTAAAAGAGCAGTTGGTATGTATCCAGTACAAATGTACCTGGTACTTAGCCAAGACAAAAGCACCAAGGTAATTCTTGCCAAGATTTATGTAAAATAAAATTACATGGCTTCTAGTTGTACTGGGGTAATGTTGATATAACAGAGAATTTAGGTTTTTGGAGCAATGGACAAAAATATTTAAAAGCACATTACATTTTATATGAGTGTACCTTATAAAGTACAATATGAAAATAATCAGACTGAAAAGCTAAGAAGGATGAATAGCCTCTATTTCCATACCCTACACTCAGCAGAGAAAAGTCCTCTTTTATATTGATATACTTTGCATTTGTGTGAAAATATTGTAATAAAAACATAATAATTACATATAACAGGATTATAGACTCTCTGAATTGAAAGGGACCTTGCCTATCATCTGAGCTAACTTCTTAGTTTACTGAGACAGAACCAGAGCTCGTGTGTGACTTTCTCAAGGGCACAAGGCAGAGCTGGGACTGGAATCTAGATTTTTTCCCTCCCAGTCCAAAACTCATTCCTCTATAGCATAATGCTTTACATTGGAGACAAAGATGTGACCTTACAAAGCACTCAAGATTTTTAGAAGTCAAGTTAAGCATGAAGATGACAGTTTCCAGAATATCAAACAATAAATGCTTACCTTACGCTGATGGTTAATGAGGCATGTTTATTAAAAAAATATATCCTTCATAAGGCCACTGCATGAATTTACATTTGTTCCCCCAAATCAAGTAAAATAAACTCACTTATTTTGGTTTGGATGATCCGATGGGGAACAGGAAACAGGTTCAATGAAACACTTACCATTTCAGTCAATGAAATGCTTTGTAAGCTCTTAAAGAAAGCAATTACTTTAACCATTTTAAAGATCAATATTCACATCAATTTACCTACATCCAAATCCACTGTGAAGATGTCTGAAATGATTGGAACAACTTTACTTAGATACATTTTGGAGGAAATACATATTCATGGCTGAGCCTTAATCTTGTCCTATGTCTAGAAGTTCCTTGATATTCCTCTGAAATTCAGCTATCCCCAAATTCATGATCATATTTTCACGTTTTTAGAGTCCCCTGCATTTCTCTGCAACGATATTTCTGCTTTTTAGACATATCATCATATACTGCCTTTTCAAAATTCACTAAATTGTATTCTATACTGATGGCCATGCTTCCTGTTCCCCCCTTCAATACACAAAATGTTCTTAAGAACAGAAAACAACAAAGTCAATTAAGATACAAACGCTTGGTAGATAGCTCGATACCCTCACAACTTAAGTGACTCACTCTACCATGTGGGCTGCATATTAAAGTTATTTAAGGATAGTCAAAACATGCTAAAATGTTAATTCAGTAAGTTCCAAGTGTTTTTCTCTATGTGCAATAATAAGAAAACAGTCCAAGGAGTAGGCTGTGCCCAGAGGGCCCGAAGATAATCACTCAGAAATTGCTGTTATGGGTTAAATTGTGTCTCCCAATAATTCATGTGTTGATGTTTTAACACCGAGTACCTCAGAATTTGATGTTATTTTGGGAATTAGTTAAGATGAGGTCATTGGGTTGGACCCTAATCCAGTATAGCTGGTGTACTTGTGAAAATGATTGAATTTGAACATTTGGACACAAAGACACAAAAGAAGATGATGTAAAGAGACATAGGGAGAAGACAATCATTTTCAAGCTAAGGAGAGAGGCTGGGAACAGGAGAGAGGCTGGAAAAAGATCCTTCCCTGATTGCCCTCAGGAGGAACCAACTCGGCTGATACCTTGATCTCTGATTTCCAGTTTCCAAAACTGTGAGACAATATATTTCTGTTGTTTAAGGCACTCAGTTTGTTGTAGTTTGTTACAGCAGCACTGCCAATGAATATAGTTGTCTATCTGATGTTTCAGACAAAAATATTTTTTAAAGTCACACAATAGGCCGGGCGTGGTGGCTCACACCTGTAATCCTAGCACTTTGGGAGGCCAAGGCAGGCGGATCACCTGAGGTCAGGAGTTCAAGGCCAGCCTGGCCTATATGGCGAAATCCCGTCTCTATTTAAAAATACAAAAATTAGCTGGGCGTGGTGGCACATGCCTGTAATCCCAGCTGCTCAGGAGGCTGAGGCAGGAGAATTGCTTGAACTCGGGAGGCAGAGGTTGCAGTGAGCCAAGATCATGCCCATGCACTCCAGCCTGGGCAAAATGAGCAAGACTCCACCTCAAAAAAAAAAAAAAAAAGTCACACAATAGATTTTACAGAAGTGACACCTGATAAAGTCTTTAGTATGGATAGAAGCCTATAAAGTATATCATAGTTTTTGTTTGTTTGTTTTTAGTTAACTAAGATCCCTAAGTTGACTGGGAAATTCAATTAAACAGAACCTCAATTACTTAACCAATCTGATTTTATAGTTCAAAATATATTTGATGGCCCACTAAAAGCCATATGCCAGGGACTGAGTGGTAAACAAAAATCAGCGTTGATCTCTGCTCTCATAAAACTTATGGTTATATGGAATAAGGTGTGTGTGTGTTTATTTTTAAACTGAACAGGTCAAGGCATGGAAAGTAACAGGAAGGAAACTTACATTTGAGTACTTATACACATATTATCTCATTTAATTTTCACAATAGTTCTATGAGATATTATTATTACCTCCATTTTAGAGATGAAGAGAAAATAAGAAACTGAGAAGTAGTGAAACTGAGATTCAAACCCAGATTTGTGTAACTCCAAAACATCTGTGAGTTCCACTGGTTCACTTTTCAGAGAGAAAGGGAGGAGAAAAAGAGAATGTACCCACTCATATAGTTCACACAGTGCTACATAGGCAAATTTGGGGTTAGACTATCAGTATATGTGTATCTGAAGTAGATATTAGGCAAAGTTCTATATCTGGGAATCAGACTCAGCCCAAGGAAAACTATATCTGAAAACTGTTTTGTAAACTTTTCATCTAAAACCATTCTTGCTTCGGAGCACCACATTTTTATCAACAAAACACGCTATGCCATCGCTTACCCAGATTTTTCGTGTAGATTGTATAGCAATTACTAAGGTGTTGATTATGTACATCTCTTCCCCTTCAAGTGTGACTAAAAGGCACGTCCAAGGTTGGTGTTGGTGGATTACCAAGATAGTCTCAGAAGTCTGATTTGTCTGTACCTGGGGAGATTGGCTCTGTGGCCCAGAGATGAACTCATATTGACTAAATTTACAGGAAAGAATTCAGATTGACAAAAATTTATTTATGACAAAAAATACAAATCTCACAGTGGATGGAACACTCATGTTGACATGACCAAAGTGTTCTCCTCCTATAGAAAGCCCTACCAAACAGGAGGGGTACTTGAGGAGCATGCAAGTAGTACTGCATGCTCCTTGTAAGTTTCAGCTCAGAAACGGCATCGTTTCTTGATGAAATTAATGTGTAACGACAACGAACTCTGAAGGACTGATGTGTGTCCATTTCTGGATTAGGTATGTGAAAGAGATGAAAGTATCTTACGGCCCTAACATTTTCTCCCCTGGACAGTGCTAGGATGCCATGTCAAGGCCTTTGTCATTCTCCTCTTCCTAAACTTTTCCGTCTGACTAAGCCCACTTTCTCGGGGACTCACTCATTCTTTAGGTATGCTAATATATTTTGTTAGTCTTGCTCTAGCTTGGGAGACATTATTTTTCTTTACTGTGTCTTGTTTACCTATGACCTGGTCCATTAGGGCTTGATGTTATAGTTTAACTCATAGAGAGTAAAAATAATTTCCAAATTATTGGAAGGTATCTTCGTATTGCCCATATACCCTTCCCCCTTTTCTTACACACATGTACCTTGTACAGTATGCAAAACCTTATAGCCTGATTTTTAGACAGAACTTCTTCCTTTTGTAGGTTTTGCCTTCTGTGTTTTTGTGAAAACTTCCAGGCTGTTTTTAAAGTACCCTATGTCACTCTAATAAAAATTTTAAAGTCATTTAGTGCTAGGCGCTTTACCATATTTTTAAAAATTAATATTCTTTTTTATGTCAGAGAGAGACTTTCATGTGGGATCTGATTTCAAGTTTAGAGTTACTTATGTAACTCATCAGAAGTGAAAATAGGCTGGGTATGGGGGCTCATGGATGTAATTCCAGCACTTTGGATGCCACAGTGGGCAGATCGCTTGTGCTCAGGAGTTTGCGACCAGCCTGTGAAACACGGTGAAACCCCCTCTCTACAAAAAATACAAACATTAGCTCGGTGTGGTGGTGCATGTTTATAGTCTCAGCTACTTGGGAGGCTGAGGTGGGAGGATGGCTTGATCCCAGGAAGCAGAGGTTGCAGTGAGCCTAGATCAGGCCACTGTACTCCAGCCAAGGTAACAGAGGCAGATCCTGTATCCACAAAAAGAAAAAAAAAAGTGAAAATAAATATTAGTAATAAGGTGTTTAAATTTTTTCACCTTTTTCTCATATGTCTATAAATAATACATTTCAATAGCTATATATTTGTATATTTAAATCCAATATTGCCAGTATTCTTTGCTTTGCTTTGTGAAATAGGTGGATTCCTGGAGAGTTCATGATAAAATGTAGTGCAAAGAGCCCTAGACATGGAGTCAGTAGTCCTGAGTTCTTAATATTCTTCCTGTGCTGGCTTGTTGTGTGGCCTCTGGTAAACACTTGAACACTTAGTGCGCTGGCCCTTACACCTATAAAATAAGTGTCATGCTGAGGCATGAGTGGCAGCAGGACAAACGTGTTTAGGTTTGTCTGGGATCAGGAGTTTGATGGGGGAAAGAAACAGGTACTGCGATTACAAAGGAGTTCTTACAAAGGGGATAATACGTGTCTATCGATCACAAAGGGCATTTGTGAGGAGGATCACATGAAGCTAAGAGGAAATACTTTTAAAAGGATGAGTTGAAACCTTTTAGAAAGGAAAGGATAAGATAGTGACTTTCCTCTTGACACGGGACATGTTGTATGTCAAAAATGTTGAACCAACTGAAACTCTAGCCTTACCTGGAATTTCATTTTTCCTTTAAAAATAATTTCAGATTTTCTTTACTCTCCATAGCCATTCCTATAAGCTACAACTTCTATGAAGATAACCCTCACGTCTATCCCAACCACAACTTTCATCTTGAGTCACAGAAATGCATTCTCAACTGCTTGTTAGATATCTCCACTTGGATGCTTATATACTGCCACCCTGTATACTGCCACCCACTCAACATTATTAAAGAAGTCATCTGTTGCATCAAACTTTCAACTACAATTTCTTCTGATACGTAACCTCACAGTTAGCTTAGACTTTTTCTCCTGTGTCCAATGATTTGTCAAGTTCAATATGGTCTCATACTCTTTTACTTCCAACCTCTTGTTTCTATTTCTATTGTTACCATCTTATTTTGGTCCCTCATTACATGTTATCTGAATCAGAGTAAGTGTCTTCTCTGTTCACCCTCTTTCACCTGTCTCTAATCTGACTTCCACCATCCTGGAGAGTAATCTAAAACCCGTGTCTGAATATAGTATTAGTGGGTTCCCTTCATCTTCTAGATAGAACAGAGTACAGGGAAGCTTTTCGTCAACTGGCTGCAACCAGCCTCACGTTTCACCACGTTGTCACAAATATGCTTCAGCCATATTAAACCACTTGCAGTTCCTCCAATATGCCATGCTATCTCTTGCTTACATATATCACTCCTTGTTCTTGGAATACTCTTCCTGTCTTCTTAATCATTTTCTCTGCCTTGCTAACTCCTGTCTGGCCCTCAAGACTCAGTTTGAATATCATCTCCTTTTAGAAGTCTTTATTAGTATCCCCCTTTGTGTTTGCATGGCTCCCTTTACATAATACTTTTATAGCATATTCTATGCCAACTGTTGATTTATTTCTCTGTATCTGTCATTAGACTGTAAGCTTCCTGAGGACAAGGATTTTTTGTTTCATTCATCTTTGTATCACTAAAGCTAAATGAATGCTTTGCACAGATAAATACATGTTTGTTATATGAATGAATGAATGAATGAATGAATATAAACTTCATCATTAAGATTCTGATCAGTATACCATGAGGCAGAAATTGGAACACACGTAACCCAAAGCCTGAGGTTTAGGTTAGAGAAGCAAAGTGATTTACTGGAATCAAAGTATCAGGCAAGAGAAGGCAGGGAGAAATGCAATTTAATAATGAGTAAGGTCCAGGAAATGGGATTAATATACTAGGGACATAGAATAAAAGCCAGGGTCATAAATCAGGGCAAAAATTTTAACCTGAGTAAGTGAGTACCAAAACAGAGACAATGTAGGGAAGCTGTTGTTGAATCAGTCAAGGCCCTCAGAGTTTGGTGAGAAGCCTTGAGTGATAGACCAGCTCTTGAGTGAGAATGGCCAAAAGATATATTACGTCTGGCTTCTGGGCCTCATGTATGACAAACATTGGGACAGACAGAAAATCTTAGTGACCCTGAGTTAGATATCACAGACGCAAATGTATACCACACTGCCTTAACCACATTATAAGGACCAGACCAAAGTACTCTGATTTGAGAAAGCTGAAAATAATGCCACATGTGGTTAAAAAATCAAAATTGTCATATTAACTTGGCCTTTAAAAGATTATTCTTAATGGTGATTTTCATGGTTAATAAAACCATTAAGTACCCAGAAGGAGTGACCTTATCATACACTTTACATTTTAGCTTTAATGAATAAATCAATATGCAATTGATTTAATTAAGGAAGCTGTAGATAGTTCTTTCACAACATGGTTCACTTTACATTTGTAAATATTTCAACTGCCAAGAATTTTCCTACCAGTAGTGTGACTTTTTTGAATCTTAAACAGTTTTTAAAATAACTGCGGACTGATTCTATATTGAGTATAGATCAGAACATGTTGGAATGAGTTTCTTAGGTCTGAAAGTTTTTCATTTTGCTTCAGTTACCTTTCTTTCACTAGACATGCTTTTCAGACAATTACATTGGCTTAATTAACTTCTTGTTGCTCCAAAGAGGCTATTTTTTTCTTTAGTGAAGACAACAATTATTCTACTCTGGGGAGATACATTAACAATAAAATGTGTAAATAGTTACTTGAGTAACTTTTATAAGGTACATTTGATAGCTTTTGGAAAATACCAATATAGTCTGTTGAATTGCAGTAATATTTGGCTAATCTGTTGTGTTAGTTCATTCATTATGTCTTACACTTCAAGAGTATAAGCTCCCTGAAGGCAGGGGTTATGTTTGATTCCTCTTATGCTTCACAATTGTTGACACATAGTTGGTACTCAATAAAGATTGACTAATTTGATATATGCATGTGATCTCACATGACAATTTTGCTGCTGTAATGAAGACTGGTACTTCACTTATTTAACATTCCTCGTATTCTACCTCTGCAATATTTATAACCTATTTTCCTTCCTCTAACTCTTCAAGTATTAATACCCACATAGATATTTATATGACCTAAGGCTAAAGTCATCAAATTTGGATTAAATCTTAGTCATCCATTACAGTGAATAATTTTCTTAAAATCTTTATTTTAGACATTGTGGTTTCACTGGGCACAAAAATATAATTTGAAGTATCAATAATTTTAAAACAAAATATTATGCTTCCTTCTAAGAACTTTTTTATTAGAGGCATAGAGCCTGTATCTGAAAAAAAAAAAAATAGGTCATCTGGTGAATTCATAGAGTTGAAAGTGAAAGCAACCTTGAGAAATTATCCAGGACAGTATTTTTGTTCATTATAATCTCTTCAAATAGTTTAGGCCAATTTGTATTAATATTATTTTGAGAGATTCTCCTGTTGAACAAGTTCCTTTTAAATACAATAAAAATTAATAGAAAAACAGACATACAAAATACAAATCCATTTTTAGTATCAGCTTTAACCAATATAAAATTACTTTGTCAAATTGCAATAAAAATACTAATTATTCTTAGTGTGTGTGTGTGTGTGCGTGCACGCACGTGTGTGTGTGTGTGTGTGTGTGTGTGTGTGTGTGTGTGTGTTTGAGACTGAGTCTCATTCTGCTGCCCAGGCAGGGGTGCAGTGATGTGATCTTGACTCACTGCAATCTCCGCCTCCTGTGTTCAAGCTCTTCTCATGCCTCAGCCTCCCGAGTAGTGGGAACTACAGGCGTGAGCCACCATGCCCTGCTAATTTTTGTATTTTTAGTAGAGATGGGATTTCACCATGTTGGTCGGGCTGGTCTTGAACTCCTGATCTCAGGTGATCCACCTGCCTCAGCCTCCCAAAGTGCTGAGATAATAGGCATGAGCCACTGCGCCCAGCTGATTATTCTTAATTTAAGTGCATATCTCATCAAAGGCCCATAACATATAGTTCTGTTATGGGCACCAGTTCAAGGATCACACTTTGAGTAGGTCTAGTCTAGAAAATAACTGACCAAACCAACCTTTCTGTTTCTTGAGACACTGTTAATACAGAGTTTGCAATCAGGCTACAGTCAAGAAGGCTTGCAGGTCTGTGAAATAATTTGTCTCTTTAGGTAACTTTTTGGAATTCTTATCTAATATATTGTGTTGATATAATTTCAGTCTGAGAGGACAATCTTCTTTCTCTTTTTTTTTCAGGATTTTGTCAGTTCATTAAGTATGGACTCATTCTAGCTAAGCTAATACAAAAGTATCTTTTTGGTGAAAAATAATTGTTACAAGCGTGCCTTTATATATAGTGCATTTCCTCCTTATTGACAAATGTATATAAGAAAATAAATGATATATTCTGTATCATAATTGGGATTATACTTTTGTCAAAACTCAAAGACTATCACCCTAAAATGGGTGATATTTACAGTATGTAAATTATACTGAAATAAAGCTGACTTTAAAAATGAAGATTATGGGGAGGGGGCCCATCTACTGGAGTTTCTACCAGTGGGCAGGAAATTCGGGACCAGTGGGATCAGAAATGTGTGAAGTTGGTTGGATAGAAGCATCAGTATACTTTCCATATGAAGGATGCTTTGTTTTAGGGAATAGAAAATACTTAAGTCCAGGGCCTAAGCCTCCCTCTCCCTAGGAAGGTGGTGTCTGGACAATGCCACCTCTAGCTTTTGAGATTTGTTTTCTTTTTGTTTTGGTCAACACTTGTTTCCTTAGATACATAAACTAAGTCAATTAAGATACAGTCAATTGTTGGTGGCCTGTGAGTCATTTGGGCCATATAAGGTGATTGTGTGCTTCTTTTTTGATGCATTTTGTAATTTTCTTCACTCATGACCAATTTTTTTGTGGTAGAGGTGGGGATTGCCAAAGGATAGCAGACTGGAAACTCCTGATAAGTGGTAGAAGTATTCAGTGGAGGTTCAGAGCATAGGGTGCTATAGCCACAAAAGTTTCCTAGAAGAGATGGGATTAATATAGTTACCCATGGTTAGGATTTGTACAGAAAAATATTTCAGATGGGAAACTTGAGGCATACCCTTAAGCCATTCTAGCTTGACCAGGGGATTATCATTGGGATATAGTGTGGAATAAGGTGAGAAAACCAAACCAGGTTTCTCCTGTAGGCATTGAAAAGCCACAAGTTTTTCACAAAAGATGTATAACCTTTGTTAAAAATCTAGCTCAAAATCCCAATTGCTCAAACCTATACTTTATGTTCATATTGTTTAAGAATTGACAGCATTCAATTTTCTGTATGTGCACTTTGTTTTTCTGACTAGACCATGAGCTCTTATGGGTAAGAAATCTCTTACTTTTGCTTGACTCAGAGTGCATAGTACTTACTAGGTTAGTTGAAAAGCATTCCTTATTCTTTTAACCCATTCCAGTCTTATATGTTGATCTTTTTATCAATATCTGATTTTTTATGTCTCTTACTTAAGTATTCAGTCTGACTCTTATAAGATTGTGACCTGTGGTTGGAGAGTAACCTAATACTTCCTTGATAATACACTCCAGTTAATACAAGCCATCCTCATGTCTTTTTTTTTTTTAATGAAGGTGGAATTCTGACTCATGTTTATCTTGAGTTTATACAAGCTCAAGTCCTTGGCAGGGATTTTAGCTATTTGTTGTGAAACACTATCTTTGGAAGCTTACCATAAAATGCTCACTGAATGTGGAAACTATGTTATGAAAGGCTGGCACCCTGTGAAATGCTGACTCCCTGTGAGGTTACAACATGATTTGTCGTTGTTTCCCAACTTGTCCTGCAGAACAACTCTGTCATGTCTTATAATGGAGACTCTTGGTTGCCAAGCTAGCGTTGAAATCAGAGTATCTTGTTCTGACATATGTTTGGTGAGTGGCTTTTAGGTTTGGAGAAGAGCAAATAATCTACCAAGGATATTTTCTCCCTTAATGGGAAAAGGGAATGGAGAGAAAGTTATTATTAGAGTTTTCCATATCAAATATACCCTACTCCTCCACTTTTCCCTCTCCAATGTGGGTTGAATGAACCCCCTTTGTATACTAACAGCACTGAGCAATAGTTCGTTTAAAACACTTATCACATTGCATTGACATAATAGACACATGTGTCTATTTTTTCCACATTGAGTAAGCTTTTTCAATGGCAAAGACGGATTCTTAGTCACCTCTATATCACCAATGGCTAGTAGAGCATCTGACACATGATGGCTAGAAAATAAATATTTGTTGAATTGAACAAATACTAATAATATTGATAATAGCTAACATTGAGTGTAATGACTTTGCACCAGGCACCACTTTAAGCACTTTACAAACAGCAATTCATTTAACTCTCTTTACAATCCTATGAGGTTCTATAGTATACAGATCAGAAAAAAAAGGACAATGGATTAAATATCAGGTATACTTAAGGCTATAAAACTGGTGAATGGCAGAGGCAGGAATCAAATCTGTAACTCCAAAGTCTTAACAACTATGTTACACATATATATTAGGTAAAAGGAATAGTTTGTCTTCTAACAAAATTGACTATACAAGAAGGCTAATTAACTAAAGATAGATTCTGATTGGCCAAGAGGAGTTCTTTCTTTTCTCCTAGAGTTTAGCTACCATTTTCTATTACAACCACCTGTTTCTTAACATGATTGTTTCCAGTCTGTCACCTTTACATACATTTGTAAGGTTGGTTTCTTTTGGATTGCATCTGAGTAGTGGGTAAGTTGCACCATTTTATTGGGCAATATGTGAGAACAATTTGGATCTTGAAATTCCATTATGTGTGGCCTATTAAAAATAATACTTCCGAAAGACTTGTGCTTTTAAACGTTTTTTTTTTTTTTTTTGTAAATTGTTCTTACTTTTAATGACATGGATAATACATGAATGAGTTCTCATTGGAAAAAAGTCAAACAACAGAATGTGAAAATTGCTCTTTACCTCATCGTTCACCTCAATCCTTCACATAGAAATAACCATTTTATTAGCTTGGTGATGCATACTCGATAATGTACTTTGTTTCCTTAATGATTTGTCTTGGTTATTGCTTCATGCCAAAACATGTAGATCTACCTCATTTTAGTTAATTGTTGCATAATTATTCAGAAGATGGATGGCAATACATTCTTTATTTCTCTATTGATGGATACTTAGGCTATTTCTGATTTTTTTCTTTTTTTTTTTTTGGCTACTATAGAGAATGCTGTAGGTCATATTTGAGTATAGATTTTATTCAAGATTTATAAGGAGAAATAGCTGGCCGTGGAGTGTGTATGCTTCTACTGTAATAAGATATGTTCAAACTGTCTTCCCAAATAGCTATCACGGTGTTGCTAGTAGTTTCTCCCCCAAAAAGACAACTTGAATAAATGGAGAAATATGACAAATTCCTAGATGAAAAGGCTCAAGTTTATAAATATGGCAGTTCTCATCAAATTAATCTGTAAATCCTATGCAGTTCCAATTACAGCCCAATAGAATTTCTTTTCTTTCTCTTCTTTCTTTCTTTCTTTCTTTCTTTTTCTTTCTCTTTCTTTCTTTCTTCTTTCTCTTTCTTTCTTTCTCTTTCTTTCTTCTTCTTCTCTTTCTTTCTTTCTTCTTCTTTCTCTTTCTTTCTTTCTTTCTCTTTCTTTCTTTCTTTCTCTTTCTTTCCTTTCTCTCTCTCTCTCTCTTCCTTTCTTTTTCTTTTTTTTGCGACAGAGTTTCGCTCTTGTTGCCCAGGCTGGAGTGCAGTGGTGCGATCTCAGCTCACTGCAACCTCTGCCTCCTGGGTTCAAGCGATTCTTCTGCCTCAGCCTCCTGAGTAGCCGGGACTACAGGCTCATGCTACCACACCCGGCTAACTTTTGTAATTTTAGTAGAGATAGGGTTTCACCATATTGGTCAAGCTGGTCTCTAACTCCTGACCTCAGGTGATCCATCTGCCTTGGCCTCCCAAAGTGGCGGGATTACAGGCGTGAGCCACCACGCCCGGCTTCAGCTCAATAGAATTTTTTTTAAGGGAGTCTGACAGGCTGATTCTAAATTTTAAGAGGTAGAGGAAATAAGGAAGAAGAGTTGAGAAATTTTGAAAAAAAACTGAATGAGTGTTAATGTTGCAAGAATATCCACACAGTTCAATGAAACAGAATGGAGAGTCTTATACATACATAACAATTTAGAAATTAAAAAAGGTAAAATTTCAGTTCTTTTGGAAAAAAATAGTAATCTATTTAACAGTGTGGATAAATTTGGCTCTCCATCTAGAAGCAAAGTTGAATCCTTATTTCACACCCTATATAACTCCAAATGAATTAAAATTAAATATTAAGTTGAGTATTTATAAAAAACAAAAGAATAGGAATTTTAAAGGAAAACTTGAGAAAATATATAATTGTCTGATGTTGGAGAAACCTACTTAAGCCATGTAGGAAATACAGAAAGTAGATAAGTAAAATCGATATTAGAATACATAAACTATTACATTTTTAATGAAAGAAATTATAAATTCAAAAGCTAATGGAACAAGATTTACAACATATTTTACAAACAGAAACTTTTTTTCTTTTTTAATTTTAATTTTAAGTTCCGGGTTACATGTGCAGGATGTGCAGGTTTGTTACATATGTAAACGTGTGCCATGGTGGTTTGCTGTGCCTATCAAGCCATCATCTAGATATTAAGCCCAGCATGCATTTTTCCTAATGCTCTCTCCCACTCCCCCTTCCTGTCTCCCTGTGTTCTCATTGTTCAGTTCCCACTTATAAGTGAGAACATGCGGTATTTCTGTGTTAGTTTGCTGAAGATAATGGCTTCCAGCTCCATCCATGTCCTTGCAAAGGACATGATCTCATTCCTTTTTATGTCTGCATAATATTTCATGATGTATATGTACCACGTTTTAATATCCGAAAAGTGTGCTAACAGTGCTGATCACTTAGCTACAAAAAGGACACTATGATATATTGCAAGTAGGGTTTCGAATTGCCACTGCCCTTCAGAGAAGTAATCTGGCTGTAACTGCTTGAATTGAAAATTGAATTCAAAACAAGTATATCTACTTGTGTCAATATCTCTGGAAAGTTACACTTTTAATAATAGTTCTCCTTGGTGAGGGGAATTGGAGGACTGATAGGAAATTTTTTCTGTTTGATTTTTCCCCACATGTATGTATTACATATTACCTATTAAAATAAAACAACAAAAACTTTTTTTATTTTCCATTTTTTACGCAATTTCTTCCAAACAAAAGCTTTTAAAACTATGTAAATAGGCACATTTGATCCAGTAATCTCACGCTGGGCACTCTTACCTACTTTAAAATGTATATGAAATACATTTATAGGCTGGTCACAGTGGCTCATGCCTCTAGTCCCAGTACTTTGGAAGGCCGAGGTGGGCGGATCACTTGAGCCCAGGAGTTCAAGACCAGCCTGGAAGACATGGCGAAATCCTGTCTCTACTAAATACAAAAATTAGCTAGGCATGGTGGTGCTCACCTGTAGTCCCAGCTACTTTAATGGTGGGTAGGGGTGTGGGTGGTATTTGGGGGGCAGGAGGGTATGGGGGTGGAGTGGCCCGAAAGAATTACCTAAGCCTGAGCCGTTGAGGCTGCAGTGAGCCAAAATTGTCCCACTGTACTCCAGCCTGGGTGACAGAACGAGTCTGTGTCTCAAAAAAAAAAAAGTGTATTATGTTTATAAACATGTTTGTTATAATACTATTTAATATTTATACTGAAAAAACTGGCAACAATCTGAATATTATGACCAGAAAAACTGGAAACAATCTGAAATTATTCTTAAATTCGAATATCATGAAATATTTTTCTTCAAATAAAAATTATGAGCAGGACTCATTATAAACAATACCAACCTTGAGAGATGTAAGTTCATGATGTACTGCTACATGAGAAGAACAAGTTGCAGATAAATGAGTTTAAACTGACATAATTTTTTTAAAAAACACCTGACAAAAGAAAGAAGCAACATGTAGATATATGTTTGTATGACCATGCACAGACATGTGGTCATATATACATCAGGTTGTGGACATATATACATCGGGTTAACATTGGTTACGATGAGTAGGAACGGGAAGGAATGAGAGAAGGAGAAAAGGTGGCGGAAGATATGAAACAAAGAAAGGCTAACAAATATAAAAATTCTCATGGTATGTTATAAAGCAAGCAAGTAGAATATAATTTCTACCTTGAATAATACTATTGCAGTTGCGTGAACTTTGAATATGCGTATAAACAAGAACTACAAGGAAACCTGTATAAATGAAAACATTGATTTGGTTAGGTGGTGGGATTATGGACCTTTTTTACTTTGGAATGCAGATATTTTAGTATATTTTTATAATAACATAACATAAATATAAAGATGATATAGAACCTTGAAGAAAATGTTATTTTCTTATTTTAAATATTGTCCCATCCTCTTCTTTCACAATGTTTCCTATGAAAATTCAGAATCAATGACATCTGAATTTTCATTCCAAGGTGCAAGAATCAATGACATAGGGCAATGTGTTTTACTCTTTGAAAACTATTAGTAAATTTTTTCTTTATTGTTCTGGAATTTTGTAACAGCATGGCTAAGTGTGGGTCCTTTTTTCATACATCCAGCTTGACACCTAATGGGACTTAAATCTGAGGGCTCGTGTCTTTAGTTCTGGAACATTTTCTCTGATTATTACTTTATCTATTACTTCCTATCCATTTTTTAACTCTTCTTTTTCATTTGGCATTTGTAGAAGATAAATGCTGGAATTTCTGGATATATATTCCTTGCTTCCTAACTTTTCTTCCTTATTGTCCTTTGCATTGCATTCTGAGAGACACTATTAGTATTATTTAGGGGGAGCTAGTGACTGAAAGGGGGCAGTCTAAGGAAGGTTTGGGGATTATTTGTAAAGTTCTCTTTCTTAATCTTGGGCTGGTTACATGAATTTGTTCAATTTGTAAGAATTCTTCAAACATTGGATTTCTGATATATACCCTCATTTTAATAAGTAATCTTTTAAAAACCTCAAGGCTTTTGGCCTGAACAACTGGAAGGATGAGATTGCCATCCACTGAGATGAAGAAGGCTGCAGGTGGAGTAGGTTTGGGAGAAGATCAGGAGTTCAGGTTTGAACATGTTGAGTTTGAACTGTCTATTGGATATGCAAGAAGAGGTGTTGGCTATTGTATTCAACCCTGCTAATAGGTTAGGTAAGATGAAGACAGAATTAATTACAGATTTAGCAATTTGGAGTTCAATAGACCTCTTAATGAGAGCAGTATTGGTGGACTGGAGGAGAGGGCTGGGAGCTGATTAGAGTGGTCTTAAAAGCATGGAGGAGATGAAATGAAGACAGGAAATATAGGCAACTCTGTTGTTTGTTGTCTGATCTGAAGCCATGATTGGGGCAATAGGATGGGGTCAAACTTCTTAGCTTCTTCTTGTGGGACTCAAACCTGTTATCATTTGGTTGCTCCATAGTCTATTTATATTTAAGTCTGCCATCTTGAACTAGTAGCACTCCTGAAGCTCTTCCCACTCTTCAGGAGCCCTTCCTGTGCGCCTTTGAACTGTCCCTCCCTCCCTCCCTTCCTCCCTTCCTTCTTTCCTCTTTCTGTCATCTCATCTTTTGGGGCATTTCTTACTTTTTCTGATCCCTGAGGGCACCAGTTCCTGATTCCCAGTGTGCCATATTGACTCAATCTCCTCACTTTACCATTTGAAACCTCATTTTCCTCACCTAGAAATGTGCAAAAAAAAATGGCTGCTTTACTGTGGATTTATGGGGGTCAAATGAGATTATATACAGTTCTTTGTAAATTGTATGCTCTAAAAAAATGAAATACTAATTTTATGTTAACTGTTACTTTTAGAATTTAAAAAGTGATTGATTTCATTATTGTGATACGGAATATCACTCTTTCCTATTTTCTAAATGTAATTGTTTTCAGTGAATTTAGACAGCTTGCATTTTAATGGCAACCTTCTTACCAACTCCAATTGTAGTTAGCAGTATTATGGGAAGTGGGGCCAAGGATATTTAGAACCATTTCTGATCCTAAGTTTTATTCTGTCAAATGACATGTTGAATTTAAAATAATGGACCTCCACACAACACCTTTATAAATGTTTATAAAGGTTTTTTTTCTGCCAAATTATTAGCTACTTTAAAAGAAAGTATTGCACTTTATGTATTGCTGTATTCCTAGTGTCTTGCAAAGCATTTGCACATGGTAGGCACTCATTTATGTTTATTTTTTGGGAAAATGATTAGACTTGAGCAATGACTTTTGTTTGCACTGACTTGGGAGATATTATTCGTGTAATACAAGTTTTGCTTTTAAATATTCAAATGAGTTTTTACTGGCAGGCCAATAGTACCTATGGTGTGAATATTAGTTTTAGACAGAAATAAATTGCCTTTTAGGACTAAACATCATGGATATCTATGATGTAAACACTAATGGTAACTTAAGAAGCTAAAAAGGCTATGCTTATTAGTAGCTGCTCTTACTGATATTGTCTCCATTGCCAAAATAACCTTAAAGAGTCACATCTAGTAAAGTACAGAACCGAAAGGCATACTCCCATCTTCCTAAATCCAAAGCCAGTGATCGTAACTCCAAACTCCTCTAATATGTTTCAAGCCAAGTATGTAAGGAATATAAATTGGCAGTAGCTTCATTTTCAGTTTTCTGTTGTTAGGAAACAGTATAATCTTTTTGCTCGGCTTATTCCCTTTTCTCTGAGGATTAGTGATAAAGAGTGGTATTTGATCCTCTTACTCTGTATCATGCTAACTTGCTATTTTTCCCTTCCTTCCTTCCTTCCTTTTTTTTTCTTTCTTTCTTTCTTTTTCTTTCTTCTTTCTTTCTTTCCTTTTTCTTTCTTTCTTTCTTTCTTTCTTCTTTCCTTTTTCTTTCTTTCTTTCTTCTTTCTTTCTTTCTTTCCTTTTTCTTTCTTTCTTCTTTCTTTCTTTCTCTTTTCTTTCTTTCTTTTTTCTTTCTTTCTTTCTTTCTTTCTTTCTTTCTTTCTTTCTTTCCTTCTTTCTTTTCCTTTCTTTCTCTTTCTTTCTTTCTCTTTCCCTTTATTTTGGTTGTTCTGACCCACACTGAGGCTCTGCAAGGTCTTGTAAGTTTTAATCCCTAATGTTTCCACAGGAAGAAGAGAAATGGCTTTTTTTCCACAAGACTATATCTAATTTTAGTATTGTTTATGCAGTGACTTTGAAAGTATGCTTTCAAATTGCTGTTAGTCTCCTTGTGTAGCCCTTGTGGCCTAAGCAACAATCGAAATTAAATGTTAATACATTTAGAGAGAGAAAAGAGCCTGATATAGCAAAATTAAACAAATATTTAATAAGTTCCTACTATGTGTGAGCATAATTTCAGGCTCTAAGGGAACACAGTAGTGGTTTTATTTTTAATAGAACAAGTGAAGACAAAAAAGGATGCATTTATGCTAAAAACTGATTTAATGGCAATAAAAATGTATTTTAAAAATTTCTCAACAGATGATGTAATTTCTTCTTGAAACAGGTTATATGCCTTTGTGGATTTAATATTTGTAGTATAAGCATTTTATTTTAAATGAGTAAAACCAAACAGTAATGTTGCTTGCTCATTTTTCCTTTTTCTCATTTGTTTGCCTCAAATCATTTGCTAAGTATACATTTTCATCTTAGTCTCTTTGTAACAACTATTAATTTAAAGCAATTCGTGGTACTAAATGCTTTCACCTGGGTGAAGACTTCTGCTCAAAACTTCTCTATTTTGTTTTTCTGGAGTTATGTGCTATTTGCCAGAAAACAAGAGACGAAAATATTTATCATATGTTAGCAAAATCTAAAATCTTAGAGTTGAAGAAACTGCTTTTTAATGCTTTGGAGGAATTTTAATAGTTATACATGAAGGGTGAATACAGCTTTTTTTTTTTTTTTGGGGGGGAGGGAATTTATAATTCCTTAGCAAATTTTATCTCTCATCAACTTTTCTATATGTACCCTGTGAAGAAGTGAATATAGAATATCTTTTTATTCCTGTTATATTATTGGCAACACATGGCCTTGTGAAAGAATGGCTCCTCAGAGATGTGTCTAGTAGCTTTGGAGCAGATAATAGATTCTTTCCTACTTCTGCTCTATCCAGTTCTTCTGACCTACCTTTTTTCTCTTCATTAGTCAACACCCTGTAGCTATTGAATACTTGTTTATATATGATTCTGATACTACTTGTGAACTGCTTCTAACTACTATACACTAACATATAAATTTTAAAATTTACTTAAATTTTAAAGACTTAAAATTGAAAAATACTTTTTCTTAAAAAAAAATAATCATCACTGGTCATTAGAGAAATGCAAACCAAAACCACAATGAGATACCATCTCATGCCAGTTAGAATGGTGATCATTAAAAAGTCAGGAGACAACAGATGCTGGTGAGGATGTGGATAAATAGGAACACTTTTACACTGTTGGTGGGAGTGTAAATTAGTTTAACCATTGTGGAAGACAGTGTGGCCATTCCTTGAGGATCTAGAACTAGAAATACCATTTGACCCAGCAATCCCATTACTGGGTATATACCCAAAGGATTGTAAATCATTCTGTTATAAAGACACATGCACACGTATGTTTATTGTGGCACTGTTTACAATAGCAAAGACTTGGAAATAACCCAAATGCCCATCAATGATAGACTGGATAAAGAAAATGTGGCACATATATACCATGGAATATTATGCAGGCATAAAATGGACGAGTTCATGTCCTTTGCAGGGACATGGATGAAGCTGGAAACCATCATTCTCAGCAAACTAACACAGGAACAGAGAATTAAACACCACATGTTCTCACTCATAAGTGGGAGTTGAACAATGAGAACACACGGACACAGGGAGGGGAACATCACACACTGGGGCCTTTCGGGGGTGGGGGACTATGAGGGGGATAGCATTAGGAGAAATACCTAATGTAGATGATGGGTTGATGGGTGCAGCAAACCACCATGGCACGTGTATACTTATTTAAAAAACCTACACGTTCTGCACATGTATCCCAGAACTTAAAGTATATATATATAAATGTCCTTTGCAGGGATATATATATATATATATATACACACACACACACACACACACACACACACACATATATATATACACATACACACATACATATGCAGGGACTCATATATAAATGTATGTGAGTCTCTGTGAATCTGCTGTGATTCTGGGGGCTTCCCGATTTGTGAATTGTTCATTGTTCAATTAAACTCCTTTAAATTAAAACAAACAGACACACAAACAAAGAAAAAAACCCTTTAGCTTCTTCTTCAACACATACCATGTTGGTAAGCACACAGTAGGATCTCAGTAATCATTTTGGGTTCATTCATTTAGTCAACATCTAATGATTGGTACAAGAAATGTGGAGCACTGAACTGGAAGTCAGAAGAACTTGATTTGAGGTTGAGCTCTACCATTTACTAGCTATACCACCTTAAGCTTTTTGCAATTTCTCTGAGCAATTGTTCCTTCTTTAAAATGAAAATGACTAAACTACACATTTTTTCTCAAATTCCTTTCAATTATATGATTCAGTGATCCAAAGGAGTGAATAAGAGTTCTCCATGCTGGGTGCGGTGGCTCACACGCCTGTAATCCCAGCATTTTGGGAGGCCAAGGCGGGTGGATCACCTGAGGTCAGGAGTTCGAGACCAGCCAGTCCAACATGGATAAACCCTGCCTCTACTAAAAATACAAAATTTAGCCAGGCATGGTGGTGCGCACCTATAGTCCCAGCTACTCGGGGGACTGAGGCAGGAGAATTGCTTGAACCTGGGAGGCAGAGGTTGCAGTGAGCCAAGATTGCGCCATTGCACTTCAGCCTAAGTGACAGAGCAAGATTCCACCTCAAAACAAACAAACAAAAAACAGTTTTCCATGTTTCTAATTTCTCACCCATGCCTTATAATGCCTTATAGTTACTGAATGTTCTGACATTCTCTGAGATTTTATCTTTATGGATCTGTCTGATGGTATATAACAAAATGATTTTTAAAAATAACTCTAATACAGTGCAGCATGTTTAGTGGATAATTAGTATATAAATAATAAAAAGGCATTTTTCTTTCCAGAGTCTGTTTTTCCAGGCACAGTAACCAATGGTTTCAAAACATATCTGTCAAGGAATAATGAGTCTTTTTCTCTTTAATGCTTGCCCTAACATAGTTGCTTTATTTTTAGCTGAATAGAAGATCTGTGTGTTATAGACCAAATTTCCTCAAGCTGGCCTTCTTTTTAACATACGCAATTTTTCTAATCACAGTTGTTTGTGAGAGCAAGACTGTGTATGCTGATGGAAAAGACAGCAGAATTAAACAATTTTAGGGATAGTTAGACCAGTCATGAAAATAAGGACTGGTCTATGTGTATAGGACCTTAGAAGAAATCAGCCTTGGATAAATATGTATACAAATCTTTACACAAATAAAATTCTTGATCAAATAAGAAAAAAAAACCTGATGAGAAATTAAACATAATCTATCTCACTCTCATAAAGTTATTGCAGGGATTTAATAAGATTTAACACAAAGATATTACCGTATATCTTAAACATCTCTTCTTACCTCTGATGTCCATTGTAGGGTAAAGAGAAGGGAACACTCCTCAGTGCCTCTGGGAGACCCTATTACTATTGGTGAAGACCCCCAAATCTACATTTCAACCTTAACTTCCAATTTTAATTTTTTTAAATAGATATTGCTCAGGCTGGTATCAAAGTCCTGGGCTCAAGTGATCCACCCTCCTCAACCTGTCAAAGTGATGGGATTACAGGTGTGAGCCACCGTGTCAGGCCTTAACTTCAAATTTGGTATTTCCAACTGTCTATCAGGGATCATGTATATGATAGTAAATCCTACTATCATTACAAAATCAATAAAATCACACTCAAATTGATCACCTTCCCCCCATCCCAATTGTTTTTCCTCTAAACTTTCCTAAATTGTCTCTAAGTAAGTTTTTTCCCAGTGCAAACCAGAAAGGAAAGATAACTTAGGCTTTGCCTAAGGAGGTCGAACCTCAAAGAGGGAGCAACATCTAGAAAAAAAGTAGCTAACTAAAGTCTTAGAAATTGGAGCAGCGGAGCAGAAAAGAAGCTGGAGAAAGAAAGGAGATTTAGAAAGGGAATGATTCAAAGACAAGAAAAAGCACGGTGGAATTGAAGGACAGTTCAGAAACTAATTATACAAATTGGCTTCATTTGCTTCACCATTCCTCTTACACACCTCAAGTGCTGTTTGGGGGCTAGAGTCTTATTTTTAAAGGGACCAGAAGGTATAGTAAAATTTCTAATATAAACTCTTCTTTCTGTTTTGAAATCTCAATTCCTTGAAGCCATCTTAGAATCTTCACTCCTTATAATATTCTACCAACTAAGCAGTACACAACAAACACTTACTAGGATGAATGGATAAAAGCTCTGTTGATGCTTCCTCTCCTAGGCTTCTTACACTCGTCTTTTCTACCGCATTACCACCGTAAGCCAAGCCCAAGCCAAGAAATATCAAGTCCAAACTTCCCACTTTAGTATTTGAGTTCTTTCAAAATCAGACCTCAATTTATTTCCAACCTTATCTTTTCTTACTGCCCATCAGAATCTTTCCAGTTATCTAAACCAATCTCCATTCATTAATCTCTTGATCTTTTGTTCCTTTGTCTTCCTTGTGAATACTCTCGTCCCTCATGTCATCTTAATCCAATATCCCTTAAAACTCAGTTTAAGTTCTATTGACCCAGCAATCCCATTACTGGGTATATACCCAAAGGACTATAAATCGTTCTACTATAAGGACACATGCACACGTATGTCCATTGCAGCCCTGTGTACAATAGCAAGGAGCTTGGGTTTTATTTAGCAACGATGGGAAGCCGTGGGTATTTGAGTAGGAGAATCAGAAAGCACTCACCCCAGGTCACCTCACCAGTGCGTCAGACGTACAGCCAGACCAAGAACCAAGGACTTCACACGCCTGCGTGGCCTGGTGCCTGGAAGAAGCATTTGTTCCACTGGAAGGCTCCGTTGTTTTCTATAAAAACAGCCTTCTGCTCTTTTACCACCATCATGCTTGTTCCCAGCATGGTAGAAATATTTTGAAGATACTTTATATATGGTAGAAATTGTATGTATGGTGAAAAGTGGAAATAACTTTCTTATTCACTGAAGCGCAAATATCACTAAGTCAGGGAAAGGTGACACATTTTCCATTTTACAGACTAGCCACTGCCGTGATTATCTCTGAGCTTTTGTTCATAATACATTGGCTGTGTATGCCCAAAGCCATAGACTTAATTTTAAAAAAAATTTTAGAAACTATCATACAGCAAACTAAATTTTTTTTTTTTTTTTTTTTTGAGACCATTGCCCAGGCTGGAGTACAGTGGTGCGGTCTTGGCTCACTGCGTCTTCCATCTCCCAGGTTCAGGAAATTCTCGTGTCTCAGCCTCCATAGTAGCTGGATTTACAGGCGTGTGCCACCACATCCAGCTAATTGTATTTTTAGTAGAGACAGGGTTTCGCCATGTTGGCCAGGCTGGTCTCGAAGTCCTCACCTCAAGTGGTCTGTCCACCTGGGCCTCCCAAAGTGCTGGGATTACAAGTGTGAGCCACCGTACCCGGCCTGAATTTTAACACATGTATAGAGTCGTGTAACCAGCACAAGAATACAGAATAGTTCTAACACCCCAAAGAAACTGTGTGAAACTCTCTCTCTTTATGAAACTCTGTCCCATAGACTTTTAAAACAGCTTTGTTAAAATAACAGCTTTATTGAGGTATAATTAACGTACCATTCAGTTGACACATCTAGAATGTGGAATTCAGTGGTTGTCAGAGTTGTGCAGTGTCACCACAGCAAATCTTATTTCATTTTATTTTTTCAGACAGGGTGTCGCTCTGTTGCCCAAGCTGGAGCGCAGTGGTGTGATCATGGCTCACTGCAGCCTCAACCTCCTGGGTCCAAGCGATCCTTCCATATCAGCTTCCTGAGCAGCTGAGATCACAGGCTTGTGCTGTCATGCCCGGCTAGTTTTTTAATGTTTTGTAAAGATGGATTCTCCCTATGTTGCCCAGGCTGGTCTTGAACTCCTGGCCTCAAGCGATCCTCCTTCCTTAGCCTGCCAATGTGCTGAGATTTTAGATGTAAGCCACCGTGCCCGGTCATCCACAATAAATTTTAGAACACTTTCCTCACCCCGAAAAGAAGCTTCGTGTTCATTAGCAATTACTCCCCACTTCCCCCAATCCTCTAGCCCCAGGCAACTACTAATCTACTTTATGTTTGTAGCGGTTGCACTTTCCCCTTCTGGACACTTGTTATAAATGGAAGCATACAGTATGTAGTCCTCTGTGACTGGCTCCTTTCACTCAGCATGACGTTTTCAGGGTTTGCCCACGATGTAGTAGGTATCAGTACTCCATTCCTTTTTATTGCGGTATAATGTTCCATTGTATGTATTTTTCGTATTTTGTTTCACCATTCATTAGTTGGTAAACTTTTGGATTATGTCCACTTTTTGGCTATTGTGGATAGGGTTGCTGTGAACATTCGTGGACTCTGTTAGTGTGGACATTTGTTTTCATTTCCTCATGTTGATACCTGTGAGAGGAATTGCTAGATCATGTGGTAACTCTGTATTTAACATTCTGAGGAATTGCCAGACTGTATTCCAAAGTGGCTATGCTGTTTTACACTCCCGCCAGCGGTGTGTGAGGTTCCAGTTTGCCACGTCTTTACACTCCCGCCAGCGGTGTGTGAGTTTCCAGTTTGCCACGTCCTTACACTCCCGCCAGCGGTGTGTGAGTTTCCAGTTTGCCCGCGTCCTTACACTCCCACCAGCGGTGTGTGAGGTTCCAGTTTGCCCGCGTCCTTGCCAACGCTTGTTATTATCTCTCTAAGATTATCAACATCCTCGTGGGTGAGAAGGGGTATCTCACTGTGGTTTTGATTTGCATTTCCCTGATGGTTAATGATGTTTTGCATTTTTTTATTTGCTTGTCGACTTTTGAAATGATTATTGAAATAATTCTTGGGTAACAGACATTGAAAATATTTCAAAATAAATGGAAATATTTTATATAATTGATTTTAAAATTATATTGAGTAAATATATTACCTGATTATTAAATAGATTATTTTACCCTGGTGAGTTATTAGAAAATTTGATATTAAAAACATTCTTTTGTTTTATTCACTCAGAAATCTAGAAAAAAGGTAAAAATTCCTGCTTTTTAATATTGTCCCAAGTGCAACATGAACGTATGCATTTTTCTGTCCGAACCTTTAAGTGTGTGTCATGTGAGGATACAATGTTGAGTGCTTCGTATTTTTGAATTCGCAGTCCTCACTTTTTCCTGGCCCCGATTATAATAGTAGGTGATTCTGCGTCCTTCTTTATACCTTTAGCTCAGCATTTCTGTTTCCAGTATTGGGGCTTTAAAAATAAAAATCTTGGATGAGAGACAAAGTGAAATACCAAAATTGTCCCAGAGAAGCCAGTTTTCTGTGGATTTGAACCAACCTGTAACCTGAGCTGTGCACAGCTGCTATGAATAGAACAGGGGCCCGGTGAAGGGCACCTTCCGCCGCTTTGGCCGATTCAGAAAGAGCAGCCTCCTGGCTGGCAGTGATCATGCAGATGGGAAGTAGGACAGTGGTGCATTTTAAGGTGCAGTCATTAAAAGCACTCTAAATTCCTCTTGGCTGTTTAGACCACCTGGCTGTCCAGTGTTACTTTGGATACCAAGGAAAATGGAATATTGTTATGTAAATATGGATGGACCATGAGCTCCTGGAGGGCTGGGATCCAGTTTTGTGCAGTTGTTTTCTCTACCAAGACTGACAGGAGGCTCATGGTGCTGCTTTTGGAAGGAAGGAAGGGAGGGAGGATGGAGGAGGGGAGGATGGAGGAGGGGAAGAACGCAGAGGGGAGGAGGGAGGAGGGAAAGGGGGAGGTGGGAGGAGGGGAGAGGAGAGGAGGGAGGAGGGAGGAGGGGAGGAAGGAGGAGGGGAGGAGGGGAGGAGGGGAGGTGGGAGGAGGGAAGAGGGGAGGAGGGAAGAGGGGAGGAGGGGAGGAGGCAAGGAAGGAGGGAAGGAGGGAGGGAGGGAAGGAAGGAAGGAAGGAAGAGAGAAAGAGAGGGAGAGAGGGAGGGAGGAAGGAAGGAAAGAAGGAAGGAAGGAAGGAAGGAAGGAAGGAAGGAAGGAAGGAAGGAAGGGAGGGAATAACAGAAATTACCAGTTCTCCTCCATCTCTGCCACACTTCCTTCCTTCCTAATAGAATCCAGATTTCATTCCATTCTTAAGTCTCCTTTGCAGCATGCTGGATGGCGGTTGACAGGTGTCAGGTGAGCATTGACTGGACTGTTCCCTGTGCTGTAGTTTTGACTGGGCCCACTGGGACCAGAACAAGTGGCTGCAGCCTCCCGGGGAGGGTCCTTTCATGTTTTGCTGGCGATGCTGTATCTGCTGCCCTCCTCTTGTGATCTGAGGAGAACCTGCCGGGAGGTGAGCGCTGACCCGCTGTGTGTGGCCAAGCAGAAAGGGAGCAGAAGAACTTAGATTCTGGGGTTGTCTCCCTCTCATCTGCATCTCGGGGAGGCCACATGTCGCTCTTCCATCAAGTGTCCTGCCCCCTGGAGAACTCACCCTGCTTCGCCTCCCACGTGGCCCACACCATGTTAATCAATTTGTGCTTTTATTCTTAAGTATTTGAAGAAACCAGAAAATGCAACCAACTGAAAGGCGTTTTCATTTTAAATGCCAGTAAACCTGAACGTGTCATCCAGCGAGCTTCCTGGTAAAGCTGAGCTCAGGCATCACTTCCTCTTTCACTCCTTCCCACACTTGCCCTTTGTCCCCTGGTTGGGTTATTTTCTGCCACCTTTGAGTTCTCCTGGCTAGGCTGCTGCTTCTGCTACTGCTCTGCCACAGTGGGCATTCCGTTGAGAAGTCAGACCTGTGGCCGCTTTTGGGTAAAATACTCCTTGGAGCCTCTTCTTTAAAATATAGGTAATACTCATGCGTCCTGGCAGTTGCGGAGATTGACGAAGATAAGGTCTGTTTGTGAGTATGCTTTTTGCCCTTAAATTTTATTTTATCATGTTCATCTTTATTATAGTAACAGGACTGGAGGGAGCCTTTTTTTAATTTTTTTTTTTTTATTTTTATTTTTACAAAGAGCGATTTATTAGGCAAAGAGAGAGAATGGAGGGAGCCTTTAAAGTCAGCCTGTCCCGCCTCCTGGCCGACGCAGGGATCTCCCTTTTGTGTGCGCCGTGGCCTTGCGCCTCATTTGGTGGCCCATTTGAATCGTTGCGCTGAATCCCATCCCCACACACAACAGATCATAAGATGCACCATTGCTTTGTGTACCTCTAAGAAAGCAAAAAATGCTAGAGTAAGTGTAATAAAGGAGCATTGGCTATAAGACAAAACGTAATTTTAGAGATACTAAAATGTGTATCTTAAGAGATTTGCCCTTTACCATCTGTTCTTTGTGCTGCAGTTCTTTTTAAAGGATAAAGTGCTCACTTACTGAATTTAAAATAAATGCAGGTGTGTATGCATGTGCTTATACATGTATGTGTGTGTATATACATACATGTACATACATATGATAGAAGTAGGCTTTGGACTTCAGGGAACTTTTTTTTTCAGACAGGGTCTCATTCTGTTGCCCAGGCTGGAGTGCAGTGGTGCGATCATGGCTTGCCGTCACCTCCACCTCCACCTCCTAGGCTCAAGTAAATTTCCACCTCACCTTCCTGAGTGGCTGGGACTATAGGCATGTACCACCATGTGTGGCTAATTTTAAAAAATTTTTATTAGAGACGAGTCTCTTTCTGCTGCCCAGGCTGGGACTTCAGGGCACTGGCAAGTGCGCTTCTGTGTATATACAGATTTTGAGATTCCCACCCCAACTCTCCACTCAGGTTGGGACCTGAGTCCATCGAATTAAAAAGATAGTGACTTCTCTTCACCAGTAATCTTTCTGGTAGTCTTTCTGAATTCTAATACAGTTTTCAAAACAGTGGCTACAAGAGGACTGTGGCCTGTTTCTCCCTGTGCCTATCAGCAGTCTCAGGTGTTTCCTTCTCCCTGGTGGACATACCTGTGCATTTTCCTGCGAGAATAGATGTGATGGGTCATGTACAGTTTTCCTTAATATTTGTCTTTTATTAAAAACCTCATCCAACTCAGAAAGCTCATTATTTTCTAGGAAAGAATTTAAAAGTGACTGATTTCAGAGTATTTTTATTCTTCTACAGAGAGACAGCTAGCTGTGTTGGAAGCTCTTCTAGGCAAGATGCGGGGTAACTTAGATTCCTGTCCTGGCTTCACTGTTTACTTCTGGTACTTCAGTTTCCTCCTTTGTGCAATGGGAATAATAATGGCTGCTTCTTAAACTTCACAGATCATTGAGAAATGAGTGAAATAATTTATATGAAGTACCATATACTTAGTACAGGCAGTAATACAGTATTTAAAGCATGGGGGACAGAGTTATAGGTACATAGCAGTTCTGAAAGTGCTTGTTTGGTATTAATCAGTTCTTTCTTTCCTTCTGCATAAGAAATGTCTTGCGTTTTTAAAAATCTTAATGATTCCAGAGAACCATGTCAATAAGCTCATGGGGGACAGCCCGGAGAAGGTTTTTAAGAAATCATGTTAGCAGTGAACAAAAAACACAAAAGCTCAACCCACATGGAGCTTACACTCTATTTGAGGGAGAGGGGAAATAAACAAATGAGTATCTTGTAGGATATTAGAGGGAATCGCTTCTAAGAAGAAAAATAAAGGAAGGGGATGCTGAAAGGTTAAGGTGTCAGCTAAGATCTGAAAAAACAGAGATGGCCAGAGCATGATGGTGGGGCGGGGGATGGGTGGGTGGTGGTGGTGGTGGTGGTGGTGGTGGTGGGTAAGGGTGGGTGGTAAAGGGAGATTCCAGGTAGAGGGAATAGAAGTACCAAGACCCATGGGTTCTGAGGAGCAGGAAGGAGGGAGACGGGGAGCTCTGAAACTGTGGGGCGGGGGAGTAATGTAATGGTAAAGGACTGCCTCTTTTCCAGGCATGGTCCCTTAGCAATCTCGTGGTTTATAGTCTCAGTCTGTCATTGGGAATAATCCTTAAAGTGAATGTTGTCATATTAATATCACATCTGTTTGTCAGGTGGCTTTTCTTTTTTTGAGACAGTTTTGCTCTTGTTACCCAGGCTGGAGTGCGGTGGCGTTGATCTCAACGTACCGCAACCTCTGCTTCCCGGGTTCAAGCCATTCTCCTGCTTCAGCCTCCTGAGTAGCTGGGATTACAGGCACCTGTCATCACGCCTGGCTGATTTTTTTGTATTTTTAGTAGAGATGGGGTTTTGCAATGTTGGCCAGGCTGGTCTCGAACTCTTGGCCTCAGGTGATCGGCCCGCCTCGGCCTCCCAAAGTGCTGGGATTACAGGTGTGAGCCTTTGTGCCTGGCCTGTTTTTGTTTGTTTGTTTTGTTTGCAGTTTTTTTGGGATCTCATCAGGTTCATTTAGGGCTAAACTGACCCTCCAAGGGACTTAATGACTTACGCTGAAGGACCCTGTGAAAACCTAAATGGTATGCTTTAGGCCTCGAAGCTGACTTAAAAGTGTGTTTTTAAAAGTTCTTTGTTATGGTATAATTTTAGATTTATAGAATTACAAAAAGAGTGCGGAGAGTTTCCATATACCCTTGACCCAGCTTCCACTAATGTTAATCTCTTATGTAACCATTGACCTTAAGTCTCAAGAGTGATGGACGTGTGTGTGTGCTTCTGTGCATTTGTGCACGCATGCACACGCACACACACAGACACACACACGCAGTGAGAGGGAGACAGCCCTGTTGTCCGTCAGTCTTTTCATAGCTCATCACATTTCTGTGTCCCGGATACAGAGTGGACTCTGGTCATGGCAAAAGCAGGCAAGGAGCTGCTTTGAAGCTGAAGTTCCAAAGCGGGAGATACGGGGAGAACAGTCAGCTGCTCGAGAGCTCTGAGTGTCATGTGAGCCCAGTGCCACTTGAACTTTATTTAGTAGAAGATTGGCCTGAGATACTTAATATAGAAATTCCAGCTGTCATGTGAGAATTCCATTCTGCGCAAGTACAAATACCAGAGAATTTGGGAATGTTCACTTTGGCTTGGGTCATGCCGAGTCATCTCACTTCTTTCCCATCTGATTCACGAATGAGAACACCAACAATGTATACCACTGCGTTAACTAACGTGCCACTGCATTAGCTAACGTGCCACTGCGTTAGCTAACGTGCCACTGCATTAACTAATATACCAATGCGTTAACTAACATACCACTGTGTTAACTAACATACCACTGCATTAAGTAACATACCACTGTGTTAACTAATACACCACTGCGTTATCTAATATACCAATGCATTAACTAACGTAGCACTGCATTAACTAATGTACCACTGCGTTAACTAACGTACCACTGCGTTAACTAACGTATCACTGCGTTAACTAACGTACCACTGGATTAACTCATATACCACCGCATTAACTAATGAATCAGGAGCATCCATCTACCCATCTGCAGGGATTTGAGCTTTACTCAGTAGTTCTTTGCCCTGGAAGTGGTCCAGGTTATTTTGGAAGGGGATATTCGATTCAAATGATGGCAGCCATTGGTGCTCACACCCAGGCTCAGGAGGGAAGCCACGCCCTTCCAGGCAGATGCTGACGCCATCCGTCCAGAATGCAGCTGTCTCGGGTGGAGGCTCTGGGACAGCTGCTTCTGGCTCATGCTGCCCAGCTGGGAGAAGGGGACGTTGAAATTGCAAGAGGAGTCATGGCTGAGAGAGAGCCGCACATCTATGTGGCAGGAACCCTACGGCAGACAAGGCTTTGACGGTGGCAGGCGCTCGCCTTCTAACATGCCCACTTTCCTGTGGATGAAGTGCAGTTTTCCAAAAGCAGGAGTGGATGCAGCCTGTTATTCCTGTGGAACTCTCAGTCTCTTTGTGGACTCCTGGTATTATAAAGGGGTGCCATATTAGCGGAGGTGCAAACAAAACACTTCAGTGCTTTTGATTCCTTTGGCTAAGGATAGATCTTAATTTAAGTCATGTTTTTCCTACTAGAGCCAATTTCAAAAAAATAAAGTTTGCATCCACATGTTTAAATATTCCAGTTATACTTTTAGCATTAAAAAACATGCTTGTCTCAGAGACAGTTTTTTATTTAACATTTCAGAAAGTTAAATACAAAACCAGCTTAACACTGTTTTCTAACCTTGTGTCCCCTAGTGTCCCCTAGTGTCCCCTGGTGGGACTTCCCTGCAGCCCCCTGAGCTGTTCTCCAGGCTCTGCACTGCAGCGAAGGTGTGTTTGTCTTATGAGGGGATGTGCACTCACTTTCACCTGTATCACCTCACTCCCCAGAATGACCTCAGGAGTTGGGTGACATGATCCCATTTGTGAGATACAGAAGAGACACTTAGAAATTTTAAGAAGCTCAAACAAGGTCACACTGGTAGTGAGTAGTAAAGTCAGAATTCCAGGCCTGGTTTTCCAGTACCAGATCCACTGCTTATTCTCCCAGACCACGGGCCAGCAAATTGACCTCTGGGTCTAATCGATCCCCCTGCCTGCTGTCACAAATAAAGTTTTATTGAGACACAGCCACACCCACTCATTTCCATATTTTCTGTGACTGCCTTCCTGCTATAGCTGCTGAGTTACAGCAGAGACTATGTTGCCCTCAAAGCCTGAAATAATTAATGTTTTCCTCTTTATGGGAAAGGTTTGCCAAGCCCTGCCCTAGGACGTAGCTGAAGGAGCATCCCAGTTGTGTCTGTCAGTAGATTTTTCCGACCACAACCAGGAATGCCTTTGTGATGGAGTTCTTGCTCTTTTGAAAAGGTGTGACCGAGTGTGGTGGCTTGTGCCTGTAATCCCAGCACTTTGGGAGGTGGGTAAATCACTTGCAGTCAGGAGTTTAAGACCAGCCTGGGCAACATGGCAAAACCCTGTCTCTACAAAAATTACAAAAACTAGCCAGGCCTGGTGGTACACGCCTGTAACCCCAGCTACTTGGGAGGCTGAGGTGGGATGATTGCTTGAACCTGGGAGGCAGAGCTTGCAGTGAGCTGAGATTGTGCCACTGTACTCCAGCCTTGGTTTTATTGTGAGACTCTGTCTTCAAAAAAAAAAAAAAAAAAAAAAGGCCAGGCACGGTGGCTGACACCTGTAATCCCAGCACTTTGGGAGGCTGAGGTGGGTGGATCACGAGGTCAAGGGATCAAGACCAGCTTGGCCAACATGGTGAAACCCCGTCTCTACTAAAAATACAAAAAAAAAAAAAAATTAGCCTGGTGTGGTGGTGCCTGCCTGTAATCCCAGCTACTCGGGAGACTGAGACGATCGCTTGAACCGGGGAGGCGGAGGTTGCAGTGGGCCAAGATCGCGCCACTGCACTCCAGCCTGGGCAACAAAGAGCGAAACTCCGTACCCCAAAAAAGTGGCGTGGGCTACACAATGAAAAAGAACCTACGTGCCGGGGCAGCCCAGCTGTGCCTTACTGTCTGCTGTCTGGCCCTGTGGCGGGCTGAAACTTCTTACCATGCTCCCGTCCAGATGTAGGGTCTGTAATCTTGCCCCTTGCATCTGGGCTGGACTTGTGACGTGTTTTGACCAATAGCTTGTGGTAGAAGTGACACTGTGTAACTTTCAAAATTGAATGTAAAGAGATCTGCAATTTCTGCCTCATACTTTAAACACCCCTTCTTGGGATCCAGCCACCATATGAGAAGCCCTGGTGGCCACGTGGAAACTGTATCCACAGGAGAGAGAGGCCCGGCCATCCCTCCCAGAGCACTAGATACGGGAGGAACCCATTGTACACGTTCTGGCTCTTGTTACTATCTGACCTGAGGGAGACCTCAAAGGCCTTCTGTATTGGGTGGTAATGATGCATCACAAAAATAAAAATGTGAATGCTCGAAGCTGGGGGCTGTGGCTCTGCCTGTAATCCCAGCACATTTCGAGACCTAGGTGGGTGGATCCCTTGAACCCAGGGATTCAAGACCAGCGTGGGCAACATAGCAAGACCCTGTATCTCAAAAATACAAAAATTAGCCAGTCTTATAATCCGGTCTCAAATGAATAAATAAATAGATAGATGGATACAAATTTTTAAAAATTTTGAAAAAAAATGCTCTCTGCCAGGTGTGGTGGCTCACACCTGTAATCCCAGCACTTTGGGAGGCTGAGGCGGGTGGATCACAAGATCAGGAGTTCAAGACCAGCCTGGCCAAGATGGCGAAACCCTGTCTCTACTAAAAATACAAAAAATTAGCTGGGCGTGGTGGTGTGGCTGCCTATAATCCCAGCTACTCAGGAGGCTGGGGCAGAGAATTGCTTGAACCTGGGAGGCAGAGGTTGCAGTGAGCCAAGATGGTGTCGCTGCACTCCAGCCTGGGCAACAGAATGAGACTCTGTCTCAAAAAAAAAAAAAGAATCACAGACAGTCTCATGTCAGTGTTGGAAGACTAAGAAATAAAACAAATTTTGAACTGTCTGATTATCCAAATGTAATTCCTAAGAACTCTAAACTATTATCAGCTAGAATCTAGGAAGCTACCATGTGATCCTAGGCTAATATCCTAGAATGAATGTTGCTTCATTATGAAGTTATTATGGAAATACAAGTGCATGATAACACTTTAAGCAGATTACAGAATGTTTCCTAAAATACTGAAGTTAAAATATTTGTGCTGGACTTCCTGGAATGAAAAGCTTTTCTCATAATGATTGATGAATTAATTTTACCATAGAATAGTAAGGGTGTATTTTTAGTGGGTTAAGTAGCTATGCTTAAAAAAAAAAAAATACAGGCCAGGCATGGAGGCTCACATCTGTAATCCCAGGACTTTGGGAGGCCAAGGGTGGATCAGTTGAGGTCAGGAATTCAAGACCAGCCTCGTCAACATGGTGAAACCCTGTCTCTACTAAAAATACATTAAAAAATACATTTAAAAAAATTAGCCAGGCGTGGGTGCAAACACCTGTAATCCCAGCCTATTCAGGAGGCTGAGGCACGAGAACTGCTTGAACCTGAGAGGTGGAGGTGGCAATGAGCTGAGATCACAGCACTGCACTCCATCCTGGGCCACTGAGCAAGACTCATCATAAAATAAAAAAATAAAATCCCTTTCCCAAACTGCTTGGAATTGGAAATGTTTTAGATTTCAGATTCTTTTAGAATTTGGAATATTTGCATTGTATTTGCTGATTGGACATTTCAGACTTGAAAACCTGAAATCCAAAACTGCAGTGAGTATTTCCTGTCAACGCCGTGCCAGTGCTCAAAAGGTTTCAACTCTGGAGCATTTTGGGTTTTGAATTTTCAGATTTGGGGTGCTCAACCTGCAGTTATGTTGGGTAAAGTCTATTCAGTTTGATATTAATCAGATGATATCAAACGGAATAGCCCTTACCCAACATAACTGGGTCACAGAATTGTGGAAGTCCTAGAATAGTTTATTGATTTATTTTTTAAGAAACAAGGTCTCATTTTGTTGTACAAGCTGGAGTGCAGTGGCGCAGTCATGACTCTGCTGCCTCGACCTCCTGGGCTCAAGCCATCGTCTCACCTCAGCCTCCCAAGTATCTGGGACTACAGGCATGTGCCACCACACCTGGCTAATTTTTAAATTTTTTTATAGCAATGGCATCCCACTATATGGCCCAGGCTGGTCTCCAACTCCTGGGCTCAAGTGATCTGCTTGCCTCAACTTCTCAAAGTGCTGGGCTTACAGGCATGAGCCATCACACCTGGCCACCTCTTGAATCTTAACTCCATGTTGAGCTTTTAAAGGGTTTTCTTATTCCTTCTGCCAAAAATGCCTTTCTCACCCTTCCAATAGAACAAGCCCCTATTAAAGTTTTAGTTGTTGGGGCTGGGCATGGTTGCTCACGCCTGTGATCCCAGCATTTTGGGAGGCTGAGGCGGGCAGATCACTCGAGGCCAGGAGTTTGAAACTGGCCTGGCCAACATGGCAAAACCCCGTGTTTAGTAAAAATCTGAAGATTAGCCAGGCGTGGCGGCACACACCTGTAGGCCCAGCTACTTGGGAGGCTGAAGCATGAGAATCACTTGAATCTGGGAGGTGAGGTTGCAGTGAGCTGAGATCATGCCACTGCACTCCAGCCTGGGCAATAGAGTGAGACTCTGTCTCAAAAAAAAGTAAAGTTTTAGTTGTGAAGGGGAAGCTCTGAAGTGTGTTAGACCTAAGGCCGTGGAGGGCTTCCCTTGCTCTGAAATGGAGAGACAGAGAGAGAGCCCAGCATGGGAACGCTGGGTGTGGACATTGACCCCCGCCCCTCCCCACACCCACCCAGAGGAGCAGGGGCATGAACTGTGGGGAAGCGGGACCTCCCACTGTTGGTGCTCCTGGAAGTAGTGCCCAGCAAGGACCAGTGAGGAGCCAGTATTCCTTACCCCGGGCAGACGCAGTCCTCCCTGCCCACCTGCACGCAGTTCCCAGCCTGTGTGCTTCCTGTTTTCATTTCCTGTCCTGCGATTGCCTTTATGCCTTGTGCTTATCAGGCCCAATAAGGCCATCTTGCTGTCCCATGACACGGAGGCCAAAGGCCCAGCTGTCACTGTGCAGTTGGTGTGTGTGGACCTGTTTCCTGGTAACCGCCCTGTTCATTTCGATGAGAAAGGCTAATGGGTGCCTTTTTGGGGAGGGGGAGGGGGGGTGGTGTGCTCCCTTTAACCCCTCTGTGGCTTTCCTCCTTGGCCGCACTGTTTCCTAGGGCATTCTCATACAGAGGCTTTTGGCTTCTTCCCTCAATACCACACATTCCTAATTATTTGAGCTACTTCTTGAGTAATCCCGAGGTCTGCTTTGGATTACTTACCAAAAGTGGCTGATAAAAATTGAGCTGTCGTTTCCCAGATGCGTGTGTTAGTGCTTTGCAGAGAATTTCGTATTTTCGGTCAAGCTGATTTAAGTCTGGAATCTGACTTTTAATTTTGAACCAAGCAAAACCCCCTTGCCTCTCTAGGGATTATTTGGAATTAATAAAATCAGGTACTTTCTCACACGTGTCTGAAGTAGGGATTGTTAACTGAAGGAACTTTTGTGTGGTACGGTTTGATTTGAAAATTAGGTATTTAAGGACTTTGTCAGTTATGGTTGAGCACATTTTTTATTGAAAAGAACAAGATATGTAGCTAAGTGGCTGTGTCCAGGCTGAGATGTTCCTTCTCACTCGATCCTACAGTGAAATCAAAATATAGTGACCACTGCAGTTTCCATAGCTGCAGAATCTGTTTTCAAAAACACACGGCTGTGACTTCACCGTAGTTCAGTGCGCATTGAGAAGCGAATACGGAAATAGAAGTGATACAAACAAAACCTTCCAGTTCTTCTTTGGTGCTTGGATGAGATTGTTTTTCTTTTTCAGGCTTTGTAGGGTTTGCAGATTAATTTCAGAAGTTGCCGGCGATGAAACCTGGCGGACTGTCGCTCGGTTCTGTTGGTCAGGAACCCCTCACACGTTTCTTTCTCATTTCCGAAAACGACAGATGGGTCAGTGAATAGCCATTGTGCTTTATAGGTTGGTATATTTGTAATTGGCCTGTCACGTTAATTTTTTCTCTTTTTTGAATTTTCAAAAAAATTATTTATTTATTTAGAAACTGGTTCTTGCGACCAGGTGCAGAGGCTCACCACGCCTGTAATCCCAGCACTTTGGGAGGCCGAGGTGGCGGATCACCCAAGGTCAGGAGTTTTGAGACATCCAGGCCAACACGGTGAAACCCCGTCTCTACAAAAATTAGCCCAGCATGATGGCAGGTGCCTGTAATTCCAGCTATTCGGGAGGCTGAGGCGGAAGAATCACTTGAATCTGGGATGTGGTGGTTGCGGTGAGCTGAGATCATGCCATTGCACTACAGCAAGACTCCATCTCAAAAAAAAAAAAAAAAAAGAAACAGGGTCTTACTCTGCCACCCAGGGTGGAGAGCAGTCGTGGTGTGATCAAAGTTCACTGCAGCCTTGAACCCCTAGGCACAAGCAATCCTTCTACTTTGGCCTCCCAAGCAGCTGGGACTCCAGGCGTGCCACCATGTGCAGCTAACTTTTCTTCTTTTTTAATTTTTTGTAGAGACTGAGTTTCACTGTGTTGCCCAGGCTGGTCTCAAACTCTTGGCCTCAAACGATCCTCCCGCCTTGGCCTCCCAAAGCCCTGTGATTACAGGCGTGAGCCACTGCACGTAGACCATGTAGTTGTAGTTAAAAGAGTTGGATTGGTTATCTTTAGTGCCTTGGGCATAAAGGGTGAGTCATTAGGTTCATTCTGCACTCATTGAGTTTTACCATGTTTCAGGCACTGAGGTCAAAACAGTGAACTAAAACAGGTAGAAGTGAGTCTTTAAGGAATAATACGTAATTAGTCTCCACTTGAAATTTGTGCATAGCCTGTTTGTCGGATAGTACCTGTGAAATAGGGTCTCCATTTCGCCAACAAGTTAGCCTTTACTACTTATGGGAAATTACCTCAGCGGTAACTGCAGAGCAGTCATTTATTGAGCATTTACTGAATGCTTAGAGTGCATTTTTCTTTACATGATTGTATTAGTTCAGTTAATCCTATAACAGCTTCCCATTTTATGGATGAGAAAACCGAGGGTGGTAGGGTTAACTGACTTTAACTTGGCCAACGTCATACAGTGACCTGTTCTGACTGTGTCTTTCTGTTCCTGTAGGGTTTGAACTTACAGTGGAAGTGCTTTAGGAAATGCATTTGTGTCTGTGTGGTCATGGTTAGGAGACGTGCTTTTGTCCAGTTGTTAAAAAGGTGTGGAGGCCGGGCGTGGTGGCTCATGCCTGTAATTCCAGCACTTTGGGAGGCTGAGGTGGGTGCATTACCGGGGCACAGGACTTTGAACGGCATAGTGAGATGCCGACTCTGTACACACACACAAAATTAGCCGGGCATGGTGGTGCATGCCTGTCGTCCCAGCTACAGGGGAGGCTGAGGTGGGAGGATTGCTTTAGCCTGGGAGGTCAAGGCTGCAGTGAGACTTGATTGTACCACTGCACTCCAGCCTGGGTGACACAGCGAGACCCTGTCTCAAAAAAAGAAAGCTGTGGGCGGGTCGGATGCTGCAGGGATGCTAAGCTCACTCAGCTCTCAACAGGGGGGACTAGGTTTGTCACGTTGGAGGTCAAACGAGGACCTAATAAGGAGGGTAACTGAGGACTGTTGGTGTAGTTCTCTGGGTGGGGATGGGCTGCTTGCGAAGATGAAATTCTACTGGAAATATTCTTTAATTACATTGTACATGTCTCACTCTTATTTAAATAGAGATGCTATATTCTACACTTTGTTTTGTGTCCTGCCATTTTCGCACTTAATCTCTCCTGAGAGCGTCTTTTCTTGGCTACAGTGTCATTCTCTGCAGTGTCATTGGATGTGGCGCTGAGGTGAAAAATGTGCAGACATGATATATGGGAGGACCATGCCTTATTGAATCAAAATCTGTATTATTGGACATTTTCATTTGCCAATTTTTAACAGTTATATAAATGCTGAGAAAAGTTACATCTTTGTATGCAGTTATGATTTTTCTTAGAAAATAATTAAAGAAGTGGAATTGCTTTTTTTTTTTTTGAGACAGTTTCACTCTTGTCACCCAGGCTGGAGTGCAATGCTGTGGTCTCTGCCACTGCAACCTCCACCTCCCGGGTTCAAGCGATTCTCCAGCCTCAGCCTCCCCAGTAGCTGCAATTACAGGTGCCTGCCACCGTACCCAGCTAATTTTTGTATTTTTAGTAGGGATGGGGTTTCATCGTGTTGGCCAGGCTGGTCTCGGACTCCTGACCTCAGGTGATCTCCCTGCCTTGGCCTGTGCTGGGATTACAGGCGTGAGCCACCGCGCCCAGACTGGAATTGCTTTTGATTCGTGGTCCTGGGTGTGAGTGAGCTTGTTAACTGCACCTTTGTCAGCAGCACAGGTTATAAAATTAATGCCAATTGACAGATAACGTGATAGTAGCTCATACTTGTTTTATTTTTCATTTCTTTGATTACCAATGATACTTTTTTCCTGAAAAGTTTCATCACTGAATTTTATTGTTGTTGCTGTTGTTTTGAGACAGGGTCTTGCTCTGTCACCCAGGCAAGAGTGTGGTGGTGCCATCATGGCTCACTGCAGCCTTGGACTCCTGGTCTGAAGCGGTACTCCCATCTCAGCCTCTCAGTAGCTGGCACCACTGGTGCGTACCACTGTACCCAGCTACTTTTGTTTATTTTTTGTAGAGATGAGGTCTCACTTGTTGCCCAGGCTGGTCTCCAACTCCTGGGCTCAGGCGGTCCTCCTGCCTTGGTCTTCCAAAGTGCTGGGATTACAGGCATGAGCCACCACGTCCAGCACTGAATTTTCTTTGCTAAAGATGCAGGTGTGGCACAGTGGCTTGTGCCTGCTGGGTGTTCTTTTTACGTCCCAACTTTTTGTTCTGATGAGTTTTAGGTCTGTAAGTGGTGGAATCAGAGTACAATGAATGAAGTACACCGATGTTTCCTTATGCATTTATGAGCATGTTTGCCAGGTGCTGTTGCAGTAAACGGGCTTGGGCTCAACACCAGCTTCACCTGTTGGTTCTTAGGTCTGTGGGCAAGTTACTTCCGGCCCCGGTCTCCCCACTGGTGACTTGAGGAGGGTGATGATGTGGCCCCGTGGGCTGCTGTGAGTTTTGGACAGACGCTCCTTGGGGTAATGCACCCAGGCCTGGCCAGGCACACAGTTGCTGTGCAGTAAATGGCAGCCAGTAGTGCCCTCTTCCTTGCTGGAGTCCTGATGTCTTAAAAGCCAAGTTCTTCCTAGGGAGTGAGTGCAGTGAAAGCCGGACCTAAGGAGGACTCACAAAAAGACCTGTTCTCTTCCTCTCCCACCCGTATCTCATACTCCCGGACCTCTTTCTCACGCTAGCTGTCATGTTAACTTTATCCTAGGCGGTGGCAGCTTGGCAGCCGCTGTTTTTAACCAGGTAAGGTTCATTCCTCATCCAGGTGTGTTCATTGGGAGGCATGAGGCCCCATGTGCTTGCCTTCCCGTAGATACCCACACTTGGCAGGGCACAGTGGCTCACGCCTGTGATCCCAGCACTTGGGAGATGGAGGTAGGCTGATCTCCTGAGGTCAGGAGTTTGAGACCAGCCTGGCCAACATGGTGAAACCCTGTCTCTACTAAAAATACAAAAATTAGCTGCTTGTGGTGGCATGTGCCTGTAATTCCAGCTACTCAGGAGGCTGAGGCAGGAGAATCGCTTGAACCTGGGAAGTGGAGGTTGCAGTGAGCTGAGATTGTGCTTATTGCACTCTAGTCTGGGTGAAATTCTGTCTCAAAAAAAAATCCACTCTCTCTTCCCCCTTTCTTTCTCCCTCAGAGACCCCCTGCCATTCAGAGTCATGACACAGGCAGTGTGGGCTTCGGGACATCTAGCCCTTCCCGGGCAAAGTTTTCCTCTTCAAAGCAACAGCTTTTCAGCCTGGAGTCTCATGTTTCCAACAAGCCACCCCACAGAGATTTGGGATGAGGTGACCACTCCTGCCACTCTTCCTGGCTTTGGCCAGCTTCCAAAATTCCTCCTGGTGTCCTGGGAATGCAGAGAACCCCGCTTCGGGTTCTGATTTTCTGATTGGAAGTTACAGTGGGGCATGTAACATCCTGCTGGGATGCTTCTCTGAAAACTGTCTTCATCCTGCCGGCTGCCTGTCAGGCTGGACTTGTGCCCCTTGGCTGGCAGTATTAAGTGTCCAGAGGCCACTGTGTACCCCAAAGAGCAACCCCGTTGGCCCGGTTTGCTGGGGAAGCCCCTTTGCAGAGCAGTGCCCTATAGTCACCATTCCTCCACTGGCCTGGGAGTGCTGTCTCTCTCAGGAGTCGACAGCCAAGTTTTATTCAAAACTTTTATTCTGACTTAGCTTTTTTGGGTCTTTGAGGTGGTGCATTTTCACTGGCCCTGGGCCAGCTGGTCTCACTGAACTTGCTTTGTGCCTGAACGCTCTGCTCGTAAAGGTTCTGTTATAAACACAAGAGGAGGCCTCTGGATGCAGGCGCTGCAGCTCAGCCTCTTAGCCTGGTTTCCTGTGTCAGGAGAGGGAGCTATTTATGGCGTTTTATAAATCTGCTGCCATCAGCTAGGGAGAGTTGCAGACCATTACGTAAGGCAGTTGGTGTGCAGCTTTTCCCCTCTTTTTCTTCCTCATTCTGGGAGACAGGGATGAGCTTGCAGAAGGCAGCATGGTTTGGGATTTCTTTGCTCTCAGTTGCAGAATTATTTTTGGAAATGGGGATTTGGTCACATGGCAGCAGCTTTCATTCATGAGACGCGGATCGATTCAGTGGATTTCTCTTTACTTCATAGGTGTTTACCCGGGGGCCGTGCATGTGCTGGTGCATTTGCTTCTGTCCTGAGCAAGGTTTAGAGAAGACAGAGGGTTGGATTCGGGAACTAAATTGGGTCAGAGTCGTTTTTCTGCAGTTGCCTTGAGTTGTGGAAATTTTCTTTGAGTGACCGTTGATTTATTAGGGGGATTCACTTTCTCCAGAGCCAGAGAAAGGTTTAGCCTTAAAAGTAGCATTTGTTTTGTGTGTATGTGTGTGCATATGTGTGTTTGCGTGTTCCTGAGCCCGAGTGTACGTGAAATGAGAGCGAGAGGACAGACACGCATGACGCACGCACCTGCAGCCCTGTCCATGTGCAAGTCTGCCCTGAAGTCATTCGAGCAGAATCTGTGACGGGGCCGCCTGGGGCCCTGGCTGTCCCGGCTTGTGCTTTTCAGGAGGCCCTGGGGTCTCTCCCAGGAGCTCACACGAGGCCCTGGCAGTTGTCCTTGACCCTTTGTCATCTCCTTTCCTGTGCTTTGGTTACCCTGACCCTGCTCCCACTTTCTGAGTGCAGTTGCGGCTGTCAGCTCCTCTAAGTCTTTCTCATTCTGTGGGTGGTCACACGCGCCCCCTCTTCCAAGGTGCTGCCTCCCTACACAGCCCAGGGGAGCAGTACTTGCAGTTTTCCAGTGATCAGCAATGCTTCCCAGTCCTATAGCTACAGTTATTTAGATAAACTTTGATCAAGTCACTTAATCTTTCCCCAAGCCTTTTCCCCAACCCCTGCCTCAGAAATGGGGATGATTCTACCAAGCTCTAGCATATGACCACTGTACGGGCGGGACCCGTGGCCCATTGCCTGGGAAAACCTACCATCAGCTGCGTAGCATGAGGGTCCTATGAGGCCGACGGCGGCTTCCTGGCAGGCTGGCTCCTTCATCCACCTGGCGCCGTCGCTGTAAGCCTTCAACTCATCCTCCACCTGTTTGACTTTTACACGCTATTTTCCACTGTGCAGCCACTTGTCCAGTTATTTAAGGAGTTGGCTGGGACGGATGGGAATGCCAGAAAGGTCAAACAAGGCAGGAGAGTGGTAGGATGAAAGAGGGGAGGGACAGACCTCTTGCGTGGTTGCCCATCAGCTGCCGCCAACACAACTCGGCCCCGGAGTTCGGACCCCACCATCGGCTGAGCTGGGGTATGCGTATTTCTTACACGGACTTGAGCAGTCTCAGCGGGTCTTGGCTTTGAGTTCCTTTGCCCCCATTTCAACAAGAGGGTTGTTTTAAGAGACAGTGGACAGATGTAGGAAAATGGTCAGTGGTCAAGATCACATGGAATGTCTGATCCTCCACTGGACCGTGAGCACCTTTAAGAACACTGCTGCTCACAGCCGTCATAGGGCAAGCAGCGTCTTTGGAGCCATTCAAAGCGAGGCTCACACCCTGGCCCTGTTTGCTCTCTGTGCTTCCTCTCTTGTAAAACGTGGGTGCTGATGTTACTTTATAGGCTGTGAGCCTTAAGTAGGGACATGCATGCACATTACTGAGCACAGTGCCAGACCACTGGCTTGTTTTGCAAGGCCCATTGTGAGTGAGCTGGCCACAGAGGAGCTGAGATCTTAGAGTGCCCACCCTGGTTCCAAGTGACTGTCTGCAAGTTAGCTAGCTTCCAGGGTGACTGATTCCTCTACTGCATGTTCAGCAGCAAAATGCCTGTGATGCTGAGGGTGTCTCAGACTTTTTTTTTTTCTTTCCAACTTATATTTTAGGGTCAGGGAGCACAGGTGCAGGCTGATTACATGGCTGAGTTGCTGCCACAGGGGATTGGTGTACAGATAATTTCACCAATTAGGTAATTAGCACTGCACCTAATGGATTTCAGTCCTGACCCTCCTCCCACCCTCCGCCTTCAAGTAGGCCCCATTGTCTGGTGTCTGTTGTTTCTTTGTGTCCGTATGTATTCAGTGTGTAATTTCCGCTTATCAGTGACGAAATATGGCATTTGGTTTTCTGTTCCTGCATCGAATCACTTGGGGTAATGGCCTTCAGCTCCACCCATGTTGCTGCAGAGGTGATTTTGTTCTTTTTTCGTGGCTGCATAGTATTCTGTGGCATCTGTCCACATTTTCTTTGTCAGGCCCACCACTGATGGCCATCTAGTTCATTCCTTGGCTTTGCCATTGTTTATTATTATTATTTTTAAAATGAAAAAAAATTTTAATCAAGGGATGAGGTCCGGTCAGAGGCAGTGGCTCACACCTGTAATCCTAGCTACTCTGGAGGCTGAGGTATGAAAATTGCTTGAACATGGGAAAGGGAGGTTGCAGAGAGCTGACATAGTGCCACTGCACTCTAGCCTGGGTGACAGAGTGAGACTCTGCCCGCCCCACCCCCTAAAAAAAAAAGAGGTAGGAGGTGTCACCATGTTGCCCAGGCTGGTGTTGAACTCCTGGGCTCAAGTGCTATTGTGAAGAGTGCTGGGATGAAGATACGTGTGCATATGTGTGGATGGTAGAATGATTTACATTCCTTTGGGTATACGCCCAGTAATGGGATTGTTGGGTTGAGTTCTATTTTAAATTCTTTGAGAAATCTCCAGACTGCTTTTCACAGTGGCTGAACTAATTTATAATACATTTCTACCAGCAGTGTATAAGCATACCCTTTTCTCCTCAACCTCACCGGCATCTGTTATTTTTTGACTTTTTAGTAGCCATTCGGACCGGTTTCGATTTGCATTTCTCTAATGATTAGTGATGTTCAGCTTTTTATATGTATGCTTTTTGGCCGTGTGTATGTCTTTCTTTGAAAGCGTCTGTTCATGTCCTTTGCCCATTTAAAAATTTTATTTTGTTTTATTTATTTATTTGTTTTCATTTTTATTTATTAAATTATTATTATTTTTTTGAGACAGAGTCTTGCTCTGTTGCCCAGGCTGGAGTGCAGTGGCGCTATCTTGGCTGACTGCAGCCTCCACCTCCTGGGTTCATGTGATTCTCCTGCCTCAGCCTCCTGCTTCACCACACTGGTTAATTTGTTATAGTTTTAGTAAAGACGGGATTTCATCATGTTGGCTAGGGTGGTCTTGAACTCCTGACCTCAGGTAATCTGCCTGCCTCAGCCTCCCAAAGTGCTGGGATTACAGTCGCGTGCCACTGCACCCAGCCTCCTTTGCTCATTTTTTAATGCTTTTGTTTCTTGTAAGTTCCTCATAGATTTGGGATAGTAGACTTTTTGTTTTTTAGAAACGAAGTTTCACTCTTGTCACTCAGGCTGGAGTGCAATGGCTCGATCTCAGCTCACCGCAACCTCCGCCTCATTGGTTAAAGCGATTCTCCTGCCTCAGCCTCCCGAGTAGCTGGGATTACAGGAGCCCGCCACCACTCCCAGATAATTTTTGTCTTTTTAGTAGAGGCAGGGTTTCACCATGTAGGCCAAGCTGGTGTCAAACTCCTGACCTCAGGTGATTCACCTGCCTTGGCCTCTCAAAGTGGTGCAATTACAGATGAGAGCCACCAGTCCTGGCCAGATATTAGACTTTTATCAGATGTTTATCTGTGGGTTGTCTGTTTACTGATGGTTTGTTTTGCTGTGCAGAAGCTCTTTAGTTAATTAGATCCCACTTACCAATTTTTGTTTTTCTTGGTAATCGGTTTTAGTGTCTTTGTCATGAAATCTTTGCCAGGGCTCATGTCTAGAATGGCATTTCCTAGGTTTTCTTCTTAAGTTTTTATGGTTTTAGGTTTTACCTTTTACTCTTTAGTCCATCTTGAGTTGATTTTTGCATGTGGTAGAAGGAAGGGATCTAGTTCCAATCTTCTGTATATGGATAGCCAGTTATCCCAGCACCATTTATTGAATAGGGAGTCCTTTCCCCATTGCTTGTTATTCTTGGCTTTGTGAAAGATCAGATGGTTGTAGATGTGTGGCTTTATTTCTGGGTTCTTTAACCTGTTCCATTGGTTTATGTGTTTGTTTTTATACCAGTACCATGCTGTTTTAGTTACTGTAGCCTTGTAGTATAGTTTGAAATCAGGTAGTGAGATCCTTCTAGCTTTGTTCTTTTTGCTTATAATTGCTTTGGCCATTTGGGCTTGTTGTTGTTGTCGTTGTTGTTGTTCCAAGTGAATTTTAGAATATTTTTTTCTAATTATGTGAAGAATATCATTGGGAGTCTTACAGGAATAACATTGAATCTGAAATTGCTTTGAGCAATATGGTTATTTTAATTATATTGATTCTTCCTATTCATTAGCATGGAAAGTTTTTCTTTTTTATTTTATTTTTTCACTTGAGACAGAGTCTCGCTGTGTTGCCCGTGCTAGAGTTCAGTGGCACCATCTTGGCTCACAGCAACCTCCACCTCCTGGGTTCAAGCAATTCTTTTCCCTCAGCCTCCCAAGTAGCTGGGATTACAGGTGCGCATCACCACACCTGGCTAATTTTTGTATTTTTAGTAGAGATGGAGTTTCACCATGTTGGCCAGGCTGGTCTTAGCCTCTTGACCTCAAGTGACCCACCCACTTTGACCTCCCAGAGTGCTGGGATTACAGGCGTGAGCCACTGTATCTGGCCTGTTTTTTCATTTGTTTGTGTCATCTCTGATTTCTTTCAGCAGTGTTTCATAATTCTCGTTGTAGAGATCTTTCACTTTCCTGGTTAGCTGTATTAGTAGGTATTTTATTTTTATTTATTTATTTATTTATTTACTTATTATGAGATGGAGTCTTGCTCTGTTGCCTGGCTGGAGTGCAGTGGCACAATCTTGGCTTACTGCAACCTCTGCCTCCCAGGTTCAAGTGATTCTCCTTCCTCAGCCTCCCACGTAGCCGGAACTACAGGTGCGCCCCACCACACCCAGCTAATTTTTGTATTTTTAGTAGAGATGGGCTTTCACTATGTTGGCCAGAATGGTCTTGATTTCTTGACCTCGTGATCCTCCTGCCTTGGCCTCCCAAAGTGCAGGGATTACAGGCTTGAGCCACCTAGCCCGACCTGGTGTTTTATTCTTTTTGTGGCTATGGTGAATAGGATTGAGTTCTTGATTTGGCCCTCAGCTTGGACGTCATTGGTATATAGAAATGAGACTGATTTTTGTACGTTGAGTTTGTGTCCTGAAACTACTGAAGTTGTTTGTCAGAACTAGGACTCTTTGGACAGAAACTCTGGGGTTTTCTAGGTATAGAATGATACTGTCTGTGAAGAGAGAGCATCTCAGACTTTGATCCAGTTTCAGATCTACCGTCCCACCCTGGCAGCCACCTACTTGCATTGTGTCTCCTTCTTCTGCAGCTTGACAAGCAGGTGGTGGCACCATGTTTTGTAGATGAAAGAAATTTCAGAATCTGGCCAGAGGCTGCTGTCAGCAGCTGATGGCTGAGCTGGGACTAAACCCGGGGCCGTCCGGTATGTCAGATCTAAATCTGACCTTCTGGGGCAAAGGGTCTAAGTGGCTGGTGGGGCGACTGGTTTGCCTTCCCACTAGGCTGGGGCAGCATAGGGCTCTGGAGGCAGAACATGCCTTCAGAATCAAAGGCCTCTGTGGGAGGCAAATCCAAACTCATCCCCTCAAGATTTCCATCCACTAGTTATTAAGTCAAGCATGGATCTAGATACTTCTGTAAAGGGACTGTGCACATAGAATTAGGGCTATTAATCTCTTGACCTTAAGATAGAGGCATTCTCCTGGATGATCTAAGTGAGCCCCATGTGATCACTTGAACCCTTAAAAACAGAAAAGTAAGGCAGAAGAGGAAGCTGGAAAGACAAGGCAGAAGGGGAAGTCCCGGAGATTCCTAGTGTGAAAAGGATTCCACATGCTCTCCCTGGCTCTGGGATGTGGGAGCCGCTTGTGAACACTGGAGAGAGACCCCCAGGAGCTCATGGAAAGCATAAGGAACACAGGAAGAAAGGTTGGCACCCAGCTGACAGCCAGCAGGAAACAGGGACTTCAGTCGGGCAAACACAAGGAACTGAATTAGGCCAGCAGCCTGAATAGTGTGGGCACCAGTTCTTTCCCAGAGCCCCAGCAAGGAGCTCACACCCCGGTGACACCTTGACTGGAGCCTGGTGAGATGCATGATGGATTTCCAGTCTATGGAACCATGATCTGCGAAATGGATATTATTTCAAGACACTCAATTTGTGGTCATTTGTTACAGTAGTAATAGAAGACTGACATAATCCCAAGAACAATTAGTCCCTTTTGAAAACTTTGGCCATGCTTGGACCTGCTTGTTTAGAATTGCTGAGGAAAGTCCCTTGGTGTATCAGATGCCTCTGCCCAGAAAGAGGAAACGTTGAAAGCTCAGGACCTGGCTGGCCATGGAGGGGTCACCCAGGAGTAGCTTCTCCTTGTCACCTTTCGGGCTTCAACCTGGTTCTCTGGTTCTGATTTTCTCCTTACAATCTCTGAGTTTGTCCTGAAGGAAGCTCTTTTTTTTTTTTTTTAGACAGAGTCTCGCGCTCTCACCTAGGCTGGAGTGCAATGGCACCGTCTCAGCTCACTGTGACCTCTGCCTTCTGGGTTCAAGCAATTCTCCTGCCTCGACCTCCTGAGTAGCTGGGATTATAGGTACCCACCACCATGCCTGGCTATTTTTTGTATTTTTAGTAGAGGCAGGGTTTTGCCATGTTAGTCAGGCTGGTCTCGAACTCCTGACCTCAGGTGATCTGCCCTCCTTGGCCTCCCAAAGTGCTGGGATTACAGGCATGAGCAACCATGCCTTGTCAGAAGCTCCTTTTTTGACCCCTTGGGAAACAGGTGATTTATTGCTCAGAAAGGGCAGTTCTGTCTGCGTGCGATCTCCTACTAGAAGCTACCCGTGTGTGGGTAAGAATGGTTTCACACTCATCACACCAGGGAGTGGAGAAGGACTGGGCAGGGTGCACAAATCCTCCTGCAATTCCACCTGCCCTCTTTTATAGCCCATGCGGTGGCAGAGCCGGAAGACAGGGTGTTCAAGGTCGCTCGGTTTCCTGGTCCCTTCCTTGTCCAGATGAGGGCTCTGAGGCCTGGGACATGACGCAGTTTTCTTAGTGTCAGACAGCTCTTCGCGTTTTAGTTCACGTTCTGAGTCACAAAAATTACATAGGTTGGAGGAGAGTGGGGAGAAAACATTAGGAATTTGCACACGTGTATTTTGTTAGCAAATTTGAGTTCAGTAGCAAACTGGCATAAAGTTGATCAGTGTGTTAAGTACTCTTGACAAGCGGGGAGCTGGAATTGTTGAGCATGGAGTTGAGAAGAGTGGGGCAGGGGACCTGGGCCGCCCACGCCAGGCTCAGCTTCCATGTGTACTTTATCCTGCTTCTTTTCCTGGCACCTCTTTTGCTGAAAAATTGACCAGGTTGCAGAATTTCTCACTCCTCTGCTAAGAAAAATCCTGCCTTCCTGCAGCTCTCTGGGCAGAATTCAGTGAACTAAACAGAGGCGCTTTCATCTCTCAGGGCCGTGCCATCCACTCTCACTTTTCTTAAGCCTTGTTTGTTTCCTCTGCCTGAAAGGAGCCTTTTGCTTGGTGTGCCAGGGTTTGCTGGAGCCAGAGAGCATCCAGGGCAGGGGATGCTTTGTTCCTGAGCCCCTGTGAAACCTCAGAAATGCCCGTTTACATTAGAGTGAAGTTAGGCTGGCACCTTGGGGAAAGGTTGTCACCTTTGCCCTACAAATTCCTAGGTGTCCCCAGAGGGCACATGCTGTGCCTCATTCTCCAAGCTAGAAAGTGGGTGGAGACCTTGCAAACCAGCTTTGAGTGGTCTATAAATGAGGTCTCCTGATCCTTGAATTGTTGTTTCTGGGTCATTTTACATGTTTGACTATTAAACTACATTTTTTTGGGGGTTGGGGGCGGATAGGATCCCACAGTCACCCAGGCTGGAGTGCAGTAGCACACTTACGGCACTCTTCAGCCTCAGCGTAACTTCCCAGGCTCAGGTGATCCTCCCACCTCAGCCTCCCTAGTAGCAGGGACCACAGACACATGCCACCATGCCTGGTCAATTTTTTGTATTTTTTATAGAGACAGGGTTCCTCCATGTTGTCTAGGCTGTCTTGAACTCCTGGGTTCAAGCCATCTCCCTGCCTGGGCCTCCCAAAGTGCTAGGATTATAGGTGTGAGCCGCTGGGCCTGGCCTCTTTAAGCCACATTTGCTGTGTGTTGGTCTGCATTGAAAATGAAGTGAGGTTAAATTGGGGCAGTCCTACAGATCCCTCGGGCCATGGTCTGCATATTTGGAACACTGAGGAGTGCCTCAGATGGTTTCCATGGATTTCTGTTGGTCCTCAAGGTTAGCAATGTGAAATTTGGGAGGTTAGACCCTTTGGTTTCTGTATAAATTGTAAAACCTCAGCTTTAAGCTTCAGGGGATCCTCAGAGTCATTTGCACCAAACCCCTTCTTCATTTGTCATTATTTATTCCGTAGACATTTGCTTAGTACCTAGTCTGTCCCAGTGCCAGGCCATGCTTCCAAGGAGCTCACAGTTTCTGGGGGGAGATCAGCACTGGACAGACGGTGGTGGATGGACAGTGCACGAAGCTTGTGTCTGATGGAGAGGCTTTCCCAGAGCGTCCTCCGTGAAACAAATGCCACGTAGTAGGTGTGTGGAGAAAGGTTCTATGGTAAAACGGGTTTGGAAATGCTGGCATGTGAATATTATAGTAGAACCAAGAAAAGCGTCCGATTCTGAGAATCTGGAAATTATAATGTTAATGATAGTGATTATTTTGAGAATCTAATTCGTACTAGACACAGAGGTAAGTGCCTTCTATGGATAAGTGCCTTACATTTTATAGAATTCAGTTGTTTGGATGTGCCATAATGTATAACTGTTTTTCTATGAATAGAAATTGAGGTTGTTTTCCATTTGATTTTAATAGGTGAAAATTTAGTCTTGTCATTTCAAGAGGGGCCTCTCAGGCATCCGAATAGCTTTGCCGGTTGCTGCACATGTCAGGTGTTTTCTGCATTTCAGAACTGTGGCTTGTGTTCCCTTTTGAGTCTTGAGTGATGTGAGCATTTGCTGATGTCTCCAGATTTTGTTTTTTTCAGAAAGTGCTTATATGTGCAATATTTATTTTGTAGCAGTATGTTTCTGGGTTAAGTGTCTGACAGCTATAAATGGAAACATAGGTGCTAGGAGGAGAAACAGTAGGGATTTGGGGCCATTGATGAGGATTTAGGCCATCTCCCTCATTTTATAGATCGTGAAACAGAAAGTTGTCTGAGGTTTGCTTGTAAAACCTCTTTAAGAAATCTTTACATATTAGGGCCAGACCCTGTGGCTCATGCCTGTAATCCTACTACTTTGGGAGGCCCAGGCGAGTGGATCACTTGAGGTCAGGAGTTTGAGACCAGCCTGGCCAAGATGGTGAAACCCTGTCTCTACCGAAAATACAAAAATTAGCTGGGCGTGGTGGTGGTGTGTGCCTGTAATCCCAGCTACTCAGGAGGCTGGGGCAGGAGAACTGCTTGATCCCAGGAGGCCGAGGCTTCAGTAAGCCGAGATCGTGCCACTGCACTCCAGCCTGGGAGACAGAGCAAAAGCTGTCTCAAAAAAAAAAAAAAAAAAAAAAGAGAGAGGGAAATCTTTACATATTAGAACCTTTGTAAAAACAAACAAAAAACCATATTGATTTACATGAAACTGTCTTAGTTTCAGAAGAACAATTGCATTTTGCAAAGGGAGAAAATTAAACTTCTGTGTATATAGATCAGATGGAATACGTCTGAGTACAGGTTGAAGAAGGCCTAACGAAGGTTCAATTTGTTAATGCATTTTAAAACCTTGTCAAGTCCACGTTCATGATCAAGTCAACGTTTTCCTGCCTACAGCATCTTTCCATGTGGATTCATTCCTATCTGCTCTGACACTTCCTCCTCATGGGGGCATGGCTGACTTCTTGAGAGCTGTCCCATAATTAATGGCTCAGTCTTCTGCTGCGGCTTGTTAGGCTGTTCCTAGCATTTCGCTGTGTCGTACATCTCTGACCTATATATACTCGGGCCAGAGAGCCACAGTACATTTTGTCAGGCTGTTCTTCCAAATTTATACTCCTCACCTTACTTCAGTAATACGTAAGCCTGTAAGTTCCCTAAGTCAGTTGTGAATTTGGACATTGTTATACTTTCAAAATCTTTGTGGTGGTTTTTTTTAAATTCACAGTTTGTTTAGGGGTGCGTGTGTGTTGTGTTTTGGCAGGGGGAAGGAACTTTTCTATCCTTTGCCCATTTTTCTTTTGGGCTGTTTGCTTTAGGTTTGTGAATGAGTGCTTTATTCACATGCTGACTTTAAGTGTTCTTGGTTTAATTTCCCTGCCAGTTTTGCTTTGCGACGTCTTCCTCACCTTTTGAGCTCTTTATGGTGACCTGTGTTAGTGAGAGCCCATGAGGTGTCCTCTGTCATCAAACTTGGAGCTCCTCAGGACCATCGGAGTCTTTGAGCTTCTAAGTATCTGCCAATTGTTTTTGTGTATAACAGTAGCTTAATTGAGTATAAAAGTCTTATGTGACTATCTTTCACTTAAATTTCTGAGGACCTGGCCAGGTGCTGTGGCTCATGCCTGTAGTCTCAGCACTTTGGGAGGCTGAGGCAGGAGGATCACTTGAGTCCAGCAGTTTTAGACCAGCATGGGCAACATGGCAAAACCTTGTCTCTACTAAAAATACAAAAATTAGCTGGATGTGGTGGTGTGTGCCTGTAGTCTCAGCTATAGGCTAAGGTGGGAGGATCACTTGAGCCCGGGAGGTCAAGGCTGCAGTGAGCTGTGATGTGCCACTGCACTCCAGCCTGGGTGATAGGAATGAGACCTTGTCTTAAAAATAAATAAAATAAAATTGAATTAAATAAATTCTGAGGAATTAGCCCACTGGCATGGCATGTAGACATGTGGGGATGCCTTTTTAATGTTTGTCAGATTTTTATCTAAATCTTTGGAATTTAAATTTCCCACTACATTATATCTAGGAGTTTATTATTTTTCCGTGGATTTTGTTTGGGTCTTGGGGTAGAGCCTTTTGATTGAAAGGTGTAAGGCTTCGCCTCTAGAAAAGTATTTTAAAATTAGTGTTTGTGTATTCTTTCTCTTTTTGTCTCAAGCCTTTCTTGTTTTTTCTGGGACTCTCATCAGTGTGTCTTTTTATCTTCTTAGTTTAGGGATGACTTCTCAAGCTAATTTACAGATTCAGTATCCGCATTCACGAATCTTTTCACCACTTAATTGAAATAGACATGCAAAGAAAGAGTAGGAGAGCTGGGCTTGGTGGTGTGCACCTGTAATCCCAGCTGCTTGGGAGGCTCAGGCAGGAGGATCACTTAAACCCAGGAGACCAACCTGGGTTACATAGTATGACTCCATGTTTTTTAAAAAGTATGAAAATAGTGTATGAATTGTAAAGAGTGCAGCTTGATGGAGTTTCATGCACTGATTCTAGTCAGCAAGTCAGTATCCAGACCAGGAATCACAACTTGGCCATCATGGGGAAGTCCCCTTGGGCCCCACTGGGGTTGGCTGTGACAGTGCCCAGCTTCCCTCAGCTGCAGCCAGTGAATTCCCATCTGGCCCCTTGACCACCAGTGGTGACCCTTGGGGGTCTTCTAGTCCAGCCTGCTCAGCCCTCTGCTGCCCAGAATGTTCTGGGTTCTGCTTGAGGATTATAGACTTTTCTAGTTAGGCAGCTTATCCATTTGTCTGTATTTGAGTCACTGACTAGGCGTGACAATCCAGTTTTCTTTTTTTTTTTTTTTTGTCTATGCCAATCCAGTTTCATCTACATGTTGTTTTGCAGAAATCCCTAAAGGTCCCAAGCTTCTCCTGTTGACTTTCCCTTCTCACCGGGGATGTACGGGCTCTCCTACCCCTCCTTCCCATTTTCATATTGATTTTTTCATTTTAGTGAGGGCAGGAAGTGTATTGCCTGGGCTGAGTTCATTTATACAGGCTGATGTGAAAATCTGAGATTTGAAATGTTCTGAGTGTTTACATGACGCTCAACGGAAATGCTCATTGGAGCATTTCAGATTTCAGATTTTTGGATTTGGGACGTTCTGCTGGTAAGTATAAGGCAAATATTCCCAAATCTGAAAAAAATCCAATTTTTTTTTCTTTTTGAGACAGAGTCTTGCTGTGTTGCCCAGGCTGGAGTGCACTGGTGTGATCTCGGCTCACTGCCCCCTCATGGTTCAAGTGATTCTCCTGCCTCAGCCTTGCAAGTAGCTGGGATTACAGGCATGTGCCAGGACGCCCAGCTACTATTTGTATTTTTAGCAGAGATGGGTTTCATCATGTTGGCCAGGCTGGTCTCGAACTCCTGACCTCCAGCGCTCTGCCCGCTTTGGCCTCCCACAGTGCAGAGATTACAGGTATGAGCCACTGCGCGTAGCCAAAAATCAAAAATTTGAAAGACTTCTGTCTGCAAGCATTTCAGATAAGGGATACTCAGCCTGTAATAGGAATTCCTGCTGTATTTTGGTAAACAAACTTGCTGAGAAAAATGTCACAGATTCAGGGCTGTAGTTTTCTTTCAGAACTGAGTGTATCGTTCTGGGTGAAATGTATGTCAACTTTCTCTTTTTGTGAGTATGTATTTGTAAACAATAATACATCATCTATTAGAGCAGTGGTTCTCACGCTTTGTGTGTGTGTGTGTGTGGTGTCGGGATACCTCAAAGTTATCGAGCCTCCTAAAGCATTTTTGTTTATATGGTTCTATTGATTCATAGATATTGTATTAGAAGTTGAAACATAAGATGTGAAACCGCAGGGATACGAAAGCTCCGTTACTTAGCCTTCAGAGCAATGGCATCATCACACATAATGTAGTCTCTGGAAAATTCCACATACATCCATGAAAAAGTGAGAGCAAGAATGCCTTTGACTTTGTAGACCTTCTGAACCAGTGTCAGGAAACTCCAGGGATTCTCAGACCACACTGTGTGATCTCCTGTGCTGAGGAATGTTTTCTAGGCTTCTTTTTCCGTGAAGCTCCTGTTTGGCATTTTGAGTGTACACCTGTGGTGGGTGTGCAGGTGGGCTGGGAGATGAGGCGGAGTGCTCCGGAAGGTGTGAAAAACGCCTGTGTGCAGGTGTGCTGTGGCTGGAGCGGAGCGGATGCTGGGCAGCCTGTCACGTGCCATCATTTTCTCAGCAGGTATCTTTAGTCCATCAGGTTTTAAATGGGGGTGAGTTTGTAGTTTTCATCAGATTCCTTTTTTTCTTTTCTTTTTGAAGTGGAGTCCTGCTCTGTCGCCCAGGCTGGAGTGCAGTGGTGAGATCTCAGCTCACTGTGACGTCTGCCTCCTGGGTTCATGTGATTCTCCTCCCTCAGCCTCCTGAGTAACTGAGATAACAGGCCGCTACCACACCTGGTCAATTTTTTTTTTTTTTGTATTTTTAGTGGAGATGTGGTTTCACCATATTGGCCAGGCTGGTCTCGAACTCTTGAACTCAAATGAGCCATCCACCTCAGCCTCCCAAAGTGCTGGGATTACTGGGGTGAGCCAACCCTCCTGGCCATTTTTATCAGGTTCTTAAAGGGGTCCCCTAATTTCTCACTGTAGCTTAAGGTGGGGACATACCTTAAAGTCCTTACAGAGTTGAGAAGTTATTGTAATTCAATATACAGATAAAAAAGTGACCTCTCTTTGCGTGTGTAAATCCTGTAGGAATACAGGTTTAAGCTGTGCTCCAATGTGTTTTATCTGCTTAGAGCTACTTCAAGGCATGTTTCAATAAGCAAATGAAGCCATGTACTCCACATTTTGGTCAGTATCGATACCTGATTCGTTGAATGGAACTTTGCTGCAGTTGTTTTACTGAAAATAAGCAATGTGATTGGAGATGTCTTGACGTGAGGGAAACACTTCTCAGAATTCACAGTCTGAATGCATGCCATCTCGGGGCCCTTCTTTTCTAAAGGTTTGTTGAGGTTTATTGACAGACTTTAACTGTGCCCCTCTCTCTCAATTGTCCCATAGAGTCCCTGTAAGGAGTCCCTGCTGCTGCACCGGAACTACTGGGGGCCATTCGCCCGCTGCCCCAGACTCCGGCAGTGGAGCCCCCAATGGCAGTGGGCACCTCCCTGTGAAACCTGCCAAGCTGGACGCCACAGCTCTGCACGACGACACTTCGGCCAGCTCCGTGCCCCCCTCGGAGGCATGCAACCATGCAGTCCTAGCCTGCAGCCCGGGCATCCCTGAGGAGCACTATGTAAGCGAGGCTGTGGAAGATGCTCCCAGCTACAGAGGGTACCGAGATGCCTGCACCATTACCGGTATGTGGCCCTTTCCCTGCCAGGGAGGAAGGGAGGGAGGTTTTAGTCACTGAGGACTCAGGAACATGGGAGGGTCTGGAGGAGGTGCGTGGAGAGGAACCACCAGAGTGCAGAAGAGAGGGGTTTGGGATCGCGAGGCCTCCCATCCAGAACCGTTCTGCAGCGAACATCTGTAACTTGGGTCAGTTGTTGACCTGCTCTGCTGACTAAGATGCAGGCAGCACCTCACCGAACGTTCTTGAAAGTTAAAGATGGTAACACTGAAACCTGAGCAGCCAGTGTGGCCCATCGCAGGCATGCAGTGTAGACTGGACCCTTCCTTCCCTCTTTGGGGTCAGCTTCTTCAGATATGAGGCAGGTCTAAAGGGTCCCTGTGGGATGCAGACAGAGAACTTCACGCAATGCCCTTTGTACACCATCGGGACCTGCTCGGACGCGGGTCTTATGGATGCCTGTGTCAGTCATGAGTCTCTGAGTCCCAGGTGGTGATCACCTCCCAGGGGAACGCTGCCGTGCAGGCACTCAGTACTAACTACACTCTTGCTTCTTTATTTTCCCCAAGGAAACACTGAGACAAGTGCTGGGAGCTGGCCCAAGAGAGGGCTGTCAGTGGAAATGGTGGAGGGTGCTGTGCGTAACAGCAGCAAGCCGCAGAACTGGCGTGGAAGCCGGTTGCATTCCTGTAGGAGCATGCTCAGTTTCTCTCCTTCGTCTGCAGTGTTTGATTTTGTTTGTCTGTTTGAAGTGATGCCTGATGACAGCTTAATGGATGCAAGTTGCATTCCAGTAGCTTCTCTTTGTTCTGTGTTACCAGTTAAGCCTTGAGGACCTCCTGTGTGTCAGGGGTTTCCTGGATGCAGAAAGGCACAGAGGACGCCGGAGGTCCCAGCCTGGTGACCTGCTCCTCCTCTCCCCTTTTGTCTGCTGGCCCACACGTGCTGTCCTCCACCGGTGACTGAGCCCCTGTCCCGCCTGCCCGCCCCCCGAAGGATGCATTCCAACATCTCCCTTTTTTCCACTGCATCATGCTTTCCCCTTTGCACCGGGATCTTTTACTCGTGCGGAAATGGGCTGTGATCTCCGTCTTCTGAAACAGAGTCCTCCTCAGCCCTGTGTCTCCGCAGGCTGGTGTCTCTGCTCCTCTGTTTCCTTGCTCTGGTTCTTCTTCTGTTCTCTCTGGAGGCCACTGCAGGCAGGCTGCTGCCCCAGCACACTCGCAGCCTGGTTCAGTGCAGGGACCTGTCCTCTGCCTTCACCTGACTTCACTCCTCAGCAGTTGCTGACACCGTTGCCAAGTGCTGTCTCCTGGAAGTATGGTCCTTACTTGACTTCTGGGTCTCACACCCTCCCTGTTCTCCCGCCTCAGTGTCTGCGCTGCCTCTTCTCCTAAGCCTGGGAACATTGAAGGGCTCAGGGCCCAGTCTTCCTACCTCTTTGCTCGTATGTCCGCACCCAGGCAGCACATGACCTCACCCAGCACACTGGCTTTAAAATCGCCTTCTGTGTACTGAGCCTGGACCTTTCTCCTTAAGGCCAGACGTCCTAGGCTGAAGACTCCACGTGAGTTTCCACTCAGATGTCTGACAGGCGTGTCAATCTCACATGAGCAAAGCCGAGCTCCTGGCTTCCACCTCTACCTGCTTTCCTCGGGGTCTTCCCCGCCCTTGTAAATGGTACTTTCATTATTCTAGGTGCTCAGGCCAAGCATCTTGGAGGCATTTATGATTCTGCCCTTCTCTCTTTCATACCCCAGTTTGTCAGGAATGCTGTTGGCTCTGTCTTCAGAGTGTGCCCAGAATCTACCCAGCATTTACCAGGTCCCAGCCACCCCCACCTCACACCGGGGTGATCACGCTGGCTCCCAGCAGGCCCCCTACTGCTGTCCTTGCCTCCGTAAAATTCTTTCTCCACCCAGCTGAGAGAGTTGGCTTTTAATACAATCCGATGGTTTAACTGTCCTCCAAACTTCCCGTGAGCTCCCCTCCTATAGAGACCTGGAAGGAAGGGGCTGAATGATGGGCATCCCTCTTTGCCCTGCTGACCTGTCTCCTCTGTGCCCAGCCTGCTTCAGGCACAGTGGCCGCCTCACTTAACCTCAAACTCACCAGGCACATCCAGCTCAGAGCCTTTGGATTGCCTTGACTCCAGATAGCCTATGACCCCCTCTTCCTTCTCCAAGTGACATTTTACACTTCTTTTTTTTTTTTCCTTTTTGTGGAAAATGGGGTCTCACGATATTGCCCAGGCCAGTCTTGAACTCCTGGGCTCAAGCTGTCCTCCTGCCTGTGCCTCCCTAAGGGCTGAGATGACAGGTGTGAGCCACCGTGCCTGGCCCCAAGTGACATTTTATTTGATGCTTTTGTGACCTCCTCCCTCCCCACATAAAGAGTGATCTTCCCCACCTTTCCCCATCTCCCTTTCCTGCTGAATTCTCTGCCCCAGACTTAACCATCCTCTGAGCTCCTGCATTTGCGTTTCGTCTGCCAAACTTGCAGCAGACTGTAGACTGGCAGAGGGCAAGCTGTGTGCCAGCTTTGTGCCCTCCTGCGTCCAGTGACTGACGTCGTGCTCAGTAAACGTGTTGGGTGTATCAGTTGTGTCTGTTTGTGAAGTGGGCACTATTATCCTCTTTGCGTAGGTGAAGAGTCTGCATCTCAGAAGGCTCAGCACCTTGGCGGAACTCCTGACTGGAGTCCAAGTCTGTGGGACCCCAGGGCAGGGGTTCTTTGCTGCCCAAGACGCAGTCTAGTTGGGGAGACAGATGAGTGAGTGGAAATCGGCTGTACACCGAGGTTGGCACAGAGAAGCACAGCACAGGAGGGCACCAGGGAGGGGCCAGGCTGAACCTCGGAGGGGAAGGACAGGAGCCACCACGAGGGCCTTGTGGAGGAGGCGATGTTCCCATGGCATCCACATTTGTCCAAACGCAGGAGCTGATCCTTGGGATTCTCGTGGCATCTGTACCAGTGAAATCCAGGAAGCATGCAGCCTGCTAGGCTGGTTTTGCTTTCTCTGAACGTGACAGCGGAGGGTAGAGAAATGGCAGAGTGTAATGCTGAAACTTCAAACCCTATAGGATGTGGTGACTTGGGGGTTCTTTGTTGGGACCAGAGGACAGCTGAGAAATGGCTCAGTGCTGTCGTGTTGAGCAGTGGCTTGGTAAACAGCAGTGTAAACACAGAGGTGTGGGCTGCCCGGTGATGGAGAGAGAACATGCCTGGATTAAAGTTTTATTAGGCAGTCATTGAAAGGAAGACAGTAAATGAAAAAAGTTCTCTGAGAGACCTAGACCGTCCCCGGAATGCATCTGTGGCCTCCCAGGGCTTGGCCAAGTGCAGTCTCAGGACACCGCTTGGCATCCAGCCCCCAATAACTCACTCCTCCCCCGGTTCCCAGCAAGCCCTGAGATGAACAGCAGACTTTTTGTTCAACTTTAATTTTTAGGCACGACCAAACGCCCATCACAAAGCCCCGTTCTCCTTGCTACTCCCCTACCCCCAAACTAGAGGTATCACATTTTTGGGTGCGTCATTTTCTGTTTGGGGTGGCTTAACAAGATGAGCCGATAGGGTTCCCAGGCTGCCTGGAGTTACATAACCCATTGTGCTCACAATCTTAGGATTTGCCCTAACAAGCAAACTCAGAAAACTGCTGGGAAAGGCGCGGGCGGGCGGCCGTGCGAGGCGCTGCCTGGGCTGGGGTCCCGCAGAGGCTCTCTCTGTCCTCTGAAGTGCCTTTGGATTTACATCTGCACATGGCATTGCTTTTTCAATTCGGGCAGCCCATCAGGGCTCAGCCTCTGCCAGGACGCTGCGACGTCCAGCTCATTCGGACAAAGTCCTGTGGTGAGTACTTTGCCAGGTCTGTCTGTGTCTGTTTTCTTCGTGGTGTGGCCCGAAAGGGGAAGAGACCGCAGGAGAAGCTGTCTCTCTCTTGCTCTGCGCTGCCTGGAAGGTTGTTCTTGGCCATGTGCTAGAGAAATTGCCATGTTGAATGACAGGCAGAGCGAAGGGACTTTAGAGACATAACCAGTGCCCTCTCCCACCATCTCCGGGTCCCCTTGCCCATGCTCAGAGCGTGCAAGTGGCACTTGCAGGGCAGGAGCACAGGGCTGAGTTGAGCCCAGGCCCCTGCATGCCCCCGCCGATTCCCTTCGAGTTCTCTGCAGTGGGGAGCAGGGCTTCTGCGAGGGCTCTCGTCCCATGCCTCGTCTTCATCCTGGTTTCTTAGACACTAACCTGGTATCTTGGGTCAGAAAGGAATTTTTCAGAAGGTGAAGGACCGAGTTGGACCGTCTCCCTCCCTCCCTCCCCTGGCTCTGTCTTCCATTCTCCCTTTCTTTTTTGTCCTTTACTATGCGCTTGGGCCTGGGACTTGGACCCACACCCCAGTGACGGAGGCTTGCTAATCAGATCTGCTGTGGCTTGTCTCTCTTGCTGTGGGGCTGACACGTCTCACTCCTTCTAAGCTGGTCAGAGTCTGGTGGTTGATGACCCGTCTGGTTTCTGTCCTGTCTACACACAGCTTCCTGGGAGCTGTCTGGACCAGAAAACAGTTAATCCCTGAGAGGCGAGCTCCTGTTCCGTTCCAGCCAGTTTTAGGCTTACGATGTGTAAATCTTATTGAATAAGCCTAAAGACACGTTAAACATGCATCTTACTAAGGCAGTCGTATTGATTTTTGCATGTTGAAGCAGCATGCACCCAGGGCCAGCTTTTTGCTGGGGTTTATGTTAATTCCTGGGGTTGGTAAGGACCGGCCCTGCTCTCAGAGCATAGAGGTGGGCCAGGGTATAAAGAAGAAGCTGTGAACCGAGTGAGGATTGCCCAGGAATAGTCTGCTAACAGGAGCAGCCCTGCCTAGAGCACTCTTCATCAAAGGGCCATGGCTTAGAATTTGTTATTTTATTTTATTTTATTTTGAGACTCACTGTGTTGCCCAGGCTGGTCTTGAACTCCTGGGCTCAAGTGATTCGCCTGCTTCGGCCTCCCGGAGTGCTGGGGTAACAGCCACCCTGCCTGGCCCAGGTTCTGTTCCTTTTCTATCACTGACTTAAGCCATAAAACTTGATGTCTTATCCTCTGAAAACATGCTCAAATAAAACATTATGCAATTATTACACATCTTATTAATTAAATTTAAGGCCTTGTCAATTTCTAGTGTAATTTTTATATGTGTTTTCTATTGAAAAGTTATCATCTAAATGGGTCTTTTATCTGACTATATTATTGAACGAAACAAAAGAATGGACAGTGCAATATATATCCCTTTTACAGCAGAGTGAGAAAATGTAAATTATGATCTAGGGAATCACAAGTATTTTCTAAATGTGTAATTTAGAAGTGTTTTTTCTCCTTCCCTCAGTGGAATGGCCTCTATTTCACAGCTGATTTGTTTTTGCAAATGGAATGCAGAAAGGGCCTGTTAAGCTGATTGCTAGAGATAACATTTGGTCTTTGCAAAACCACAGAAACATTCACCTCTGCCTTTTCAATATGCTATAAATGATTTTGGGGGCCACCAGCTAATCTTTGTCCTCTAGTCCCCTTATGATTAGGAGAGTAGGCAGAATATTTATCACAAGGTTTTTGACATGAGTTGTGAAATTTATTTCAAATGTATTTGTGAGATTTTTTTCATGTGATTTGGGGACCTTAGTTCTCAGGTATTTGATATGTTTTTATCTTCCTAACTGGTTTTATTTCTGTACCTAACTGGTTTTATTTCTGCACAATCTCTTCTCTCCCCTCTCCCCTCTTCTCTTTTTTATTTTTATTTTTTTGAGACAGAGTCTCACTCTGTTGCCCAGGCTGGAGTGCAGTGGCATGATCTTGGCTCGCTGCAACCTCTGCCTCCCAGGTTCAAGCAGTTCTCCTGCCTCAGCCTCCTGAGTAGCTGGGACTACAGGCGTGCACCACCACGCCCCGCTAATTTTTTGTATTTTTAGTAAAGACGGGGTTTCGCCACGTTGCCCAGGCTGATCCCAAACTCCTGAGCTCAAGCAATCTGCCCGCCTAGGCCTTCCAAAGTGCTGGGATTACAGGCGTGAGCCAACGTGCCTGGCTGAAACAAGTTTTTCATGTATATGATGGATCAATCTCTGTTCACCCCAATCTATTTTAGGAAACTGGCACATAACAAATTATAATAGAAAAAATGGCAATTGTTGGCAGAGTGGCCAGGTGCGGGCCGCAGCACCCTGTTCTTCCTGCTCAGCCAAGGTCTGTTGTAGGAACTGGGACTGATGAGAGGGGATTTGGGGTGCACCGACGCCAGCCTCAGGCTGAACAGCTGGGCGGGCATGTGAGTCTGGGACCCAGCCCCAGGAGGAACTTTGGAGTCAGAAACTTCTCTGTTTTCACTGACCCCTGATCGCTCATAAACATTGAAAAACTTGAGCAAGTCAGGCTGAAACTATCCGGAGCTGAAACTGTTTTACTTTTAGAGTCAGAGTCTCACTCTACCACGCAGACAGGAGTGCGGTGGTGCAATCATGGCTCACGGCGGCCTTGAACTCCTGGGCTCAAGTGATTGTCCCACCTCCGCCTCCCAAATAGCTGGGACTACAGGCTCAAGCCACTATGTCTGGCTATTTTTTTTTTTTAATGGAGATGGGATCTTGCTATGTTTCCCAGGCTGGTCTTGAACGTCTGGCCTCAAGTGATCTACCACCTTAGCTTCCCAAAGTGTTGAGATTACAGGTGCGAGCATCAGTGCCTGGCAAAGCTGTAACTTTATAACTAGATCTGGAAGAAACAGAATTTTATAAATCCTGTTCTAGGTTTCTCTAGAGAAACAGAGCCAATAGGAGAAGCATATATACAGATTCATCAGAAGGAATTGTGTTACTTGATGCTGGAGGCTGACAAGTCCAAGATGGGCAGTTGGTGAGCTGGAGCCAGGGAGACCTGATGGTATAGCTGCAGCCCAAAGGCTTGACAGGATTGAGGCCCAGGAACTGGGATTCCAGTCCTCAAGACCTGCGGTTGGGTCAGCCTCTTTGCTTTATTCAGACCCCAGCTGATTGGATGAGGTCCACGTCACTCACGGTAACGAGGGACCTGTTTACTCAGTCTACCCGCTCATGTTAATCTCACCCAGAAACACTGCCACAGACACATTCAGAATACTTCTTGACCAAATTTCTGGGCACGCCATGACCCAGTCAAGGTGACACATTTGTACGATCAGCCTTCGCAGATCCTGACAGTGGCTGCCGCTTAGTGAGGAGTAGCTCTGTGCCTGGCAGGTTTCCAAGTGCTGCTCCTGGAACTCATTTCGCCCTCAGCGCAGGTCTGAGATGGGTTCTCTCATCACCCCCACCTTTGAGGAGGCGCAGAGCAGGAGGCTTAACCGCTTGTGTAAAACAGGGATCTTTGAGGTTTAGACCCAGCAGCATTATTTTTTGACCCTCTTTAAGTTATGTTCTTCATTTTTTTTTCTTTTTTAATAATTTCACTTACTGTTAAATGGGGTTTAAAATTATGAAAATAACACATGCAGGTGGTAAGACTTGAAAGTGTACCGAAATAGTCAGCGCAGCGCGGCTCTCACTGCACCGTCTGTACAGTCTCCCCGTTAGAAAAGGCATTCCAAGAAGTTTGTATGCACGTGTTCATTTTCTAAAAAACTCAGATGGGACCATATCCTATTCCTTGATCTGCATTTTAAGACTATTACCAATATTACTTAAAATGAATTCACATACTATTACCTTATTCTTTAAAAGAGTGACATAGTCTCCCATTGTCTGGCTGTATCGTCATCAGCATCATGATGAGTCATTTAATTAAGCCAGGCTGTGGTTTGAATGTTTGTCTCCCCAAAATTTGCAGGTTGAAACCTAATCAGCAGTCCAGTGGTATTAGGAGTAGAGAGCCTCTGGGAGGTGTGAGGTCACAGAGACAGAGCCCTGATGAGTGGATTAGTGCCCTCATAGGAGAGGTTTTGGAGCACTAGCCAGCTTGTTCTGCCCTGTGAGGACGGAGGAGAAGGTGCCGTCTATGACCCAGGAAGCCAGCCCTCGCGGGACATCTGCTGATGCCTTTATCTTGGACTTGTTGGCCTCCAAAGCTGGGAGAAGTAAGTGTTTATTGTTTTCAACTCACCAGTTTATGATATTTTGCTCTAGCAAACCTCAACAGGCTAAGAAAACCCAGCAGTTCTCCGTCCTGGGAGACTTAAGATTTCTTTTTAGAAGAGGCATTTTGTAATTCCTTTCTTACTGCTCTTAAATTAATAGATAACAAGTCCTCTTAAGAACATAATTTTATTTATTTTTATTTCTATCTTTTTTTTTTTGCGATGGAGTCTCGCTCTGTTGCCCAGGCTGAAGTGCAGTGGTGTGATCTTGGCTCACTGCAACCTCTGACTCCTGGGTTCAAGTGATTCTTCTGCCTCAGCCTCGGAGTAGCTAGGACGACAGGTGTGTGCCACTATACCTGGCTAATTTTTTGTTTTTTGTTTTGAGACGGAGTCTCAGTCTGTTGGGTGGAGTGCAACAGTGCAATCTCTGCTGACTGCAACCTCTGCCTCCCAGGTTCAAGTGATTCCCCTGCCTCAGCCTCCCAAGTAGCTAGGACTGCAGGCGCCTGCCACCACGCCCAGCTAATTTTTTTGTATTTTAGTAGAGATGGGGTTTCAACATGTTGGCCAGGATGGTCTCGATCTCCTGACGTCGTGATCCACCTGCCTCGGCCTCCCAAAGTGCTGGGATTACAGGCGTGAGTGACCGCGCTCGGCCAAACACATAATTTAAAAAAAATCAATGTAATGCCTCACCGTGCTATAAAGGAGAAACTAAGGAAAAATGACAGCCTGTATTTCAGATGTCACTGAGTGGACGTAGCCTCATTAAGACATGAAAGGAGCAGTCAGGCCCTGCCCCCGTAGGTTACATTGCTGTGAAGGGGGCAGCCAAAAGGCGGCTAAGCAGGCTGACTACTCAAGGGTCCGAGAAAGGTCCACTGCAGCTGCCCCTGTTGATGGGTGCTGTGAGTCGTATCTGGTTTTTGCATTTTAAATCACACCTCAAGCGGCATTCCTACTCACCCTCAGAAGCACTGGTTTAAAAAGTGTGCAGCAGGAAAAGTGCATATAGTGTAAAGAAGACACTTTGTGGTTCCCACCTTCGTCACACTCCCAGCCCTCTTCCTTTCCTCCCGAGGGAATGGCTGTTGCTTGTCTGTCTTTCCAAAAATGTTCTGTGCACACGTTTGTACAGTATGTGTGTCCCCTCCCCTGCTTTGAAAGCTTTCTGCAAATGGAGACATACACTCAACGTATGACTGCTTTTCCTCCTCGGCCGTCCGTAAGGGAGGCCTTTCCACCTGGGACACCTCCATCATATTCTTTGTGCTGGCTGCCTATGTTTCATCGTCCATGAGCCCTATGATTGATTTAATTAATTCCCCATTGTAAGACATGTAGATTGTTTCCAGTATTTCGGAAATACCACTGGGGTTGGGGGGTAGCCACGTCCCCACGTATGTAAGCAAATAAGTGATGAGTGTGCCTGTGCGAATTCCTGGGCTGGGGACTGTGGTTTGATGGCGCGAGTTATAGAGGTTGTGTGCTGTGTGTTGTTCAGACGACGTGGGAGTGTGTGGGCGCCCGCCGCCTGCACCCCCCGGGATGAGCTCATTTGCGGTTTGCCAGCCGAGGTGTATACACAGGAGCAGCGTCTCATATACATTCCTCAGGGTGTAGAGGCCGAGCGTTTTTGGTATTTCCTCGAGGAATTATGTTGTCTTTTCTGTGACCTGAGACAAATGCTTAACAGTTTCTGCTTTCAGCTCATGGAGCAATTGCCTCCAGAATCCTAATCACGCCGCGTACCCTGTTCACACACTTTCCTTTCCTGCCTCTTGCACACCTCACTGCTGGTCCACGTGGGTTTTGAACCCTGGATTCTGAATGCCGGGCGTCGCCTCCCGGGCGTACGTGAACCTCCCGTCAGGGACTCCCGCATAGCTTATGGTTTGAGTTTTTAAATGTCCCAGAGGTCTGTCTTAGAAAACAGACCAAACACATACTGATAGGCGGCCCACCAGGGCGTGCTCTGGGAAGGGCTGTGGGGTCTCACCTTTTAAATGGCCATGATATTGGCAACTGTGTCAACAGCGGGGCCTGTGTCAACAACAGTGGTGTGTCTGTATTCAGAGGAGTATCCTGGAGGACCTTTACTTTAAGTTTTCCTTTTTCTCACCCTCTCCTCTCCCCCATCTCCCGCCACTTTGTCTGTTTCCTCCCCCTCCCCTCTGTCTCTCCTTCCCCTGGCTCCTTCCTTCTCTTCCTCCGTCCCCACTCCCTCCTTTCTCTGCTTCTCTCCTTCTCTTCCTTAAAGAAACAATGTGTTTTTTTCTTTTTAATAATCTTACAGCTGAGGTGGATGTAGTTGGTGATGCCTTTGCAAGCTTTGCAGCATTTGGCAGAGCTTCTTAGGTGCAGGCGGCGGGCAGGTCACAGGCCAGGTCACAGGCTGTGCTGGGTTAATGTTCAGGTCTCAGGCCGTGCTGGGTTAATGTTCTTTGGTACTTTTCCAGCACGCGCAGTTGGCCCTTTCCCAGCTGAGTCTGCGTGTCGTGAGCGTGCAGTATGTCTTTTGAATTATTAGCTGGAGTTAAATGGGAGGAAAGAGGTGAGGATATCAATAACGTGAAGCGGGAAGGCTGAAGCCTGTGAGTTCTGTGGGGGTCACCTGACCTGTGAGAGAGAGGGAGGGAGAGAGAGCACAGAGCTCCAGCTAGCTCCCCCTTTGGTGAGCTGCCTAGAAGGCGGTCTTGCCCTAGTTTACAAATGTCCTGCCCTGCTGAGGCCTTATCTGATCTGGGCTCACTTCCTACTCTGCCACCCTCTATCACGGTGTTGGAAAGAAAGGAGCGCCTAAGGTGGGCCCTTTGAGGATGGGAGTCCACGGAGTGACTCTTGGAGCCCAGCTGCAGGGACAGCAGGTGGACAGGTGGTTTCATCCAGAATTGGGTTTTGCCGTATGGGTGCCTTGAAAGCCCCACAGGAGTAAGGTGGACCAAGCTTTAGGCATCAGCATTGCTGGAGCAAAGGGCTGGGGGTCTCCAGCTGGACAGGAAGAGGACGGCAGAGGCCATGGAGAGGGATCTAGGGGCTGGAGGTCTCCAGTTGGGCGGGAAGAGGATGGCAGAGGCCATGCAGAGGGAGCTAGGGGCTGGGGATCTCCAGATGGACTCTCGGGAATGACTGAGGGAGAGCTGTGAGGGTGGGGTTGCAGTCGGGGCGGGGGGCATCTGAATTCCATATTTCAGAGGTGGCCGGGGTGTGGCTGGCAGAAGTGGCGTGTAATAGGGCCATGGAGGCCCCAGACGTGAGAGCTGGGGAGTCGGGTGGTGTCAGGTGTGGAGGTGTCAGCCTGGATGAGTGACTGCGCTTAGTGAAGAGGATGAGCATGGCCGCCATTCTCTACCGGCCTGGAGTTGCTGATGGGTGGACGTGTGGGCACAGGCAGGGGTGACCCAGCTGGATGGCTGTTTCAGGTGAGCAAGGATTTTTAAGTGCAGGTGAGAAATGAGCTGGAGGTGGGTGGAGGAGCCAGAGGACGCCGGCAACAGCTACAGATCTGAGTGCACCAGCTCAGGGCAACACCCTAACCTTCACCCTCCAGGGGGTTTAAACCCTGGTTTGATTTTGACCTAGACGGTGGAACATATGCGTGATACAAACTGAACCTTCTTAGTGGGAGGGATGGAGATGGCTGGACAGACGATGGCCAGCGAAGCCTGTGGGCAGGGCCCCTCCTTCAAACCGCAGCCCGCAGAGAGGGAGAGCCATGCTCAGGGACCCTGACGTTCTTCTCTTAGTAGGAATTTTGCTGTCTTTGCCAAACCAACGTGTTTGGTTTCAGCTTATCTGATAAAAACAATTAGCCGTTTTGTTCAGCTTTGATAAATCCTGACGTAGACCCCTCAGGTTGTCATACCTGCATGTTCGAATTCATTGCCCAGTGCTATTTTAAGTGTCGTTTCTCCCTATTGATGCGAGTAGACGTGAGAAGGGGGCAAAGCTGACTTTGTGACAGGGCCTGGAAGCTGTCTGTGCCCCGTCTCTCTTCCTTTGCCTTTGGTTTGAGTTCAGGCTGCCTGGGACCGCAGGTAAAGAACGGGCCCGTCCAGGTGAGGATGGAGCGCCACCTAGTGGACCAGAGACGCACTAGCAGGAGCCCGCTGCCTTCACTGGGTTTTTTTAATTTTTTTATTTTTTTTTATTTTTGAAAGAAAGAAAAAGAGAGGAAAGAAAGTGAGAGTGAAAGAAAGAAAAAAAAGAATGTAAGACAGAAAGAAAGAGGAAGAGAAAGAGGGAGAGAGAACGAGATTCTTGTTCTATTGCCCAGTCTAGAATGCAGTCTAAAAATAGGTATTAAAAACCTCTTTTATGCCAATAATTGTACTTAACAATGGAGACAGGAAGGAATAAGAGATGAAAATAACAAACAAGCAGGCAACCAATATTTTATTTAAACCTGTGAAATGCTATGCAATTGCTGAGGAGTGATTTACTTCCAATTACGTGGTCACTTTTAAAATAAGTGTAATGTGATACTGAGAAAAATGTATGTTTTGTGAATTTGGGGTGGAGAGTTCTGTAAATATTTGTTAAGTTTACTTGTTCCAGGTCTGAGTTCAAGTCCTGGATATCCTTGTTAATTTTCTATCTCGTTGATCTGTCTAATATTGACAATATAATGTTAAAGTCTCCCACTATTA